>CP135583.1:481566-613797 GCA_032401905.1 Swietenia macrophylla
CTCAAGGAAAGGCTGAAGCAGATGAAAGTTTTTATTGTTCTTGATGATGTGAATAGATTCGGGCAATTAGAATGTTTAGCTGGAGGACTTGATCGATTTGGTCCCGGAAGTAGGATCATTGTAACTACGAGAGATAAAAAAGTGCTCGATAAATATGGAGTGGAAAATATATATAAGGTGAAGGAATTCAACGAGAACGAAGGTCTTCAACTTTTATGTAACTTTGCCTTTGGGCAAAACTATGGCCCTAAAGATCTTATGGCGCTCTCAATGGAGGTAATAGATTATGCCAAAGGCAATCCGCTCGCTCTTAAAGTATTGGGATCTTTTTTTCATGGGAAGAGCAAATCTGATTGGGAAAATACATTGCACAACTTAAAATGGATTTCTGACCCTGAGATTTATGATGTTCTTAAAATTAGCTATGATGAACTGAATTGGGATGTGAAGAATATATTTCTTGACATTGCATGTTTCTTCAGAGGAGATGATGAAGATCATGTGATATCAGTTTCTGATGATCCTTGTTTGATGCGTTATGGATTGGGTGTCCTTGTTGAAAAGTCACTCGTAACAATATCAAACAAGAAGCTAGAAATGCATGATTTATTGCAAGAAATGGGTCAAGAAATCGTTCGTCAAGAATCTCAAGAAGAGCCAGGAAAACGAAGCAGGTTGTGGGATCCTAAAGATGTTTGTCGTGTACTTCAAAAAAATAAGGTAATCAACAGACTCATTTATTTTTGTTTTATTCCTTACATAGTTGTTTGGTAAAGAATCATGTGAATTTCATTACCAGTACTTGAAAAAGAACTTTATAACTTTTATTGAAGTTTTTACGGTGATTTTTTTTTTTTTTTTATCAAAAAAAAAAAAAAGCAGGGGACAGATTCGATTAAAGGCATATTCTTGAATTTATCCAAAATAAGAGATATACATCTAGATCCCAGAGTCTTCGCAAATATGTCCAATCTTAGAATCCTAAAATTTTATATGCCTGAGCATTTTGATGTTTGGGATATAAGCTCTAAAGTGCATCTCCTCGAAGGTCTTGAATATTTTCCGGATGAATTGAGATATCTCCATTGGCATGAATATCCTTTGGCAACATTGCCAATCAATTTTAGCCCGGATAATCTCACTTACCTCAGCCTGCCTTACAGTCAAGTTCAACAACTCTGGGAAGGAAAAAAGGTATAACATAATACTTACACCGTGAGTGTGTATGTGTATTAAATATATATGTTAATTATTCTTGTATTTATTTCTTATTTATTTTATTGCAGGAAGCAATTAAATTGCAATTTATTGATCTCCAGCACTCCCACTATCTCACTAGGATTCCAAACCCATCAGAAACCCCAAATGTTGAGAGAATAAATCTTTCAGGTTGCATAAATTTCTCTCGCATTCCCTCTTCTATCCAGAATTTCGACAAACTTAGTTTCTTGTGTTTTAGAAAGTGTGAAAATTTTCGTTCTTTTCCCCCAAACATTCATTTTAAGTCTCGTATAATCATTGATTTGTCCTTCTGCATTAATCTCACAAAATTTCCAGAGATTTCGGGAAATATAATAGACCTGGATTTACGATATACAGCAATAAAAGAAGTTCCCTCATCAATCGTGAGACTAAACTGTCTTGAAAGTTTAAATCTGCGGGGTTGCAGACTCATTAGTATTTCAACCCGCGTCTGTGAACTGAAATCTCTTTGCTCGATTACACTTTCTTTATTGTCAAAATTTGAGAGATTATGGGGAATCTTGGAGCAATTGGAAAGTTTTCAATATGTTTGGTTGGTCTGGAACGAGCTTAAAGAGCTGAGATGTTCAATTGAATTTCTAATAGGCCGTAAACAATGGAGTCCGAGACCGTTATTTGATAGGTTGGAGCAGCAGTGGGATTTAAAAACTTTAATTTTGAAGCATGGAGATGAATCATCCATCAGTCTGCTATCATCCTCTATCACATTTTTAAACAAACTTGAATCTGTTCATTTTTTTAATTGTAGAGGTTTGGTATTGCCCCCATTATCAGGTTTATCCAATTTAAAAGAGCTGAAGTTGTCTCACTCTGATATAACCGAAATTCCTCAAGATATTGGCTGCCTATCCTCCTTGAAAATCTTAGATCTAGAAATGAATAGCTTTGAGAGTTTGCCTACAAGCATCAAGCACCTTTCTCAGCTGAGATTTCTTTACTTGTACGGTTGCGTTATGCTTCAATCTCTACCGGAGCTTCCTCCGCTGTTGGAAGTTTTGGATGCATCGAATTGCAAGCGGCTAAAATCTTTGCCAGAGCTTCCTGAATGTCTAGGAACATTCGATGCATCGCCATTGGAAACACTATCCCAAAGCCCCAATTCATTTTGTAGTGACAGAATACTCTACTTATTTAAGAATTGCCCGAAACTGAAAGCGAAAAACATTTTGGCAGATTCACAGCTAGCAATTCAGCATATGGCAATTGCATTACTGAAACAATTCAACTTCCATGAAAAGGTGCGTAATTCTCTTTATCTCTCTACTCTTCGCCTCTCTCTCCTCCCTGCATCAGAAATCATGATTTTAATTCTGAAGGAATTTGCTGAACCACCTGGAATATGCGATGATGATTTTTATGATGATTCCAATGATGACTTTCTTTGTTGAATTTATGATAAATTATATTTGCTTGTTGTTAGTTGAAAATTATACTGCTGGTATGGCAAGTATTGATTAGGTGTTAGAAGGTTGTTCTTAATAAAGTATGGGAGTCGAAGAGGCATCTGAGCTGATTTCTTCATGCTGGGCGGGCTGTGCAAGAATTCGTTAGAATTCATGCTGACTGAGCTGTATTATTCAGTTAGTTTACCGGATGGATTCATTGTTAGTTGTTAGTCTGCTACACAAGTTAGCTGAGTTTGTTACCTTCTGGAACAATCCTCTGCATTGTATAAATACTAAGCTTCACCTATTTTGTATTTTTTAAGCTACGTTAAATGAAAATTTCAGATTTCTTTTCTTTTTGCATGTTTCTCTGCAAACTTTTCCTTGCAGCCAAACAAGTAGTTTGTTGAATCGTTTCAGTTGTTAGCTTAGTTGATTAAATTATCAGCCAAAGTTCTTGGGCTATAAATATGCCACGAGGTTGTTAATACAAAAGCAAGTTATTGAACAGAAAATGTAGTTCAATCAACCAAAATATCAATTTAGTGTTCTTTGTTTTCCATTTTAGTGTTATCTCTATCACTATTTCTAGCATTCTTTATTCATCTTTCTATAAAAAGGTGCATAGTTCTTTTTCTTTCTCTCCTCTGCCTCTTTCTCTTTCATCCTTATCTCAGAAATCATGATTTTTATATCGCAGACACCAGCAGGATTCCACATTTATTTATCTGGAAGTAGAATTCCTGAGTGGTTCAGCAATCGAAGTTCGGGATCTTCAATAACTATTCAACTGCCACAGCATTCTTGCAACAGAAACTTCATTGGTTTCGCTCTTTGTGCTGTTTTTGGGTCTGACGGAAATTCTGATGATACTGACCTACGTTTCAAAGTCAATTGGAGGTACCGATTTGAAAACAATTGGAGGTACCGTTTTGAAAAAAATACTCCGTCTGCAACCGACCAATTTGGTGCGACAAATTTGAGTAAATGCACATTCATTTGGGCTGATGAGGTTTTTATTGGATTCGATCCTTGTTGGAATGTTAGGCTACCTGACGGTAACCACCGTACTGCTGTCTCCATTGATTTCTCCACTATTTATGATGGTTTACCTGAAGAATGTAGCCCAAAGGTGAAATGTTGTGGGGTATGTCCAATGTATGCACATCCGAACAAGACCCAACCCAACACCTTTACGGTAAACATGATGCCACCAACTGAAGACGAATATACTCAGATTATGAAAGCACATAATGACTTTAATGATAAGGCCAGGACAAGTGGAAGCATTACCAGATCTGACGAGGCGGAAGTGGAACCACATTGCAGACCAGACCAAATCAACGATCCTCAACACCAATCTTCCTCTTTTTCTCAATATTTTCATAAGACCAAGAATCTGGTGGCTGGCCTTTTCTGCTCCGATGGACTGAAAGGAAGAATCTTGAGGTAAGAAAGCCACTGGAGAACAAGATGAAGGTTTATTTTCTGTGAATACGGTTTTGATTTTCCACTCTGTTCTTCAAACTCATTTGTGGTGCATTGTTCATTAGTAGGAGAAAAAGAGGAAGTGGAACTGCTGAGGAAGAAGAGGAACCAAGAACCAAGAGAATTTTGTCTTGCAAAGAGCAAATCAACGCTCCTTAACGACAATTTATATAAGTCGCTGTGAAGTATACAAGGCAAGAGCATTTAATGCACAATTAATTTTATAGAAATGAAGTTTTGATGTTATCTGGTGAATGCAGGATTTGCCTGCCCTGCTTTTAGGAATCTCTCTAATCATTTAAGGTGCATCAGTTCAAACTCGGACAAGGGAAAGACTGCAGATATTTTTTATTTTATTTTTTATTTTTGTCTCCGAATGCATCAAAAGTATTCTCTAAAAACGTTATCATATCTATTTTTTAAACTGTTTGATTGAAACATGTACAAAAATTTGATGCGGCACATTAAAAAACAATGCTTGAAATCAGAAAACATTTGAATTACTTTTCAGGAAATACTTACAGGTATTTTTACAAAAACTGTTGTTTTTGAAGGATTTATTTAGTGCCAATGTAGGTGGTGGTAAAAAGAAACAGTAGTCATAGTCACCGGAAAAAACAAACGGATAGGATTTTCGCTGTTGAAGAAACTTGCAGAGATGGGATTGACTGTAATATTAACTGCTAGAGATGTTGGAAGAGGATAGAAACCTGTAGAAGCACTTTCTGCAACAGGGCTTCCTGTAAGATTTCTTTCGTCTAGATGTATCTGATCCTTCTTCAATCAAATCCTTCGTCTCTTGGTTCAAAAGCAATTTTGTTGCTTTGGATATTCTTGTAAGTGCTTTTCCAAATACAAATTTCTTCTTGCATATGCATGACTTTTTTTTTTTTTTTTAATTTTGGGTATATCCCTCATTATATATATATATATTTTCTATTTGTTTGATAATTATTATTGTTGGGTATTTTTACTGAATGCCAATTTGTAAGACCTCTAGCGGTAGTATCATTTAATGACATACATGAGAACTCAGTGGAGAATGCAGAAACTGTTATAAGAACCAATTTCTATAGACCGAAATTGCTCACCGAAGCTCTCTTGCCTTTCTTTCGCCGCTCGCCTTTCAAAAGTCTAAATTCTCAACGTTAGCTCCCGACTTGGCTCGTTGAACGTAAGTAATTACTTAATCCTTATATATAGGGGTGTGTGTGTGTGTGTGTCGAAACAATGTACATTCTATGATTTATGCATGCATGCATGCAGAAGGTGAGAAACCCTAAAATAAAGCAAATCCCGGAAGACGAACAATTATCAGAAGAGAAAATCGAATACATCGTCCGATTATTTCTCGATAGTGTCAAAAAGAGGGCGTGGAAGAGCCAAGGTTGACCGGAAATTTGGATAGATTATGCAGTTTCAAAGCTTGCACTCAACGCACATGCTAGGGTTGTGGCTAGACGACATGAAAGAGAAGGAATCAGTGTAAACTGCTACTGCCCGGCTTCACGCAAACATCGATGACTCGAGGGAAAGGAAGTCACACGGTGGATGAGGCTGCAGGTATTGGTGCCAGGCTCATCTTGCTACCCCCGGAGGAGCTGCGGACGGGCTAAGTTTTACATAAGGTTTGGTTCCTTTGTTAAGTCTAAATTGTAAAACATGTAATTAATATCCCCAGTATTATTCGATTCATCGTCTCCTTAATGCCAGTGTGTTTACATACGAATATTGTGTCATTTTCAATATATATATATATATATATATATTTTATATAACTTGTTTAACAATTCCCACGACTAAAAGCACATAAAATGATATAATTTAGAGACAAAGCAGTAAAATAACAAAGGTCTTCGGTAAGCCCAAGGCAAAATAAGGTAGAGGTTGTTGAAGGGACACGTGACACATGCATTTTAAAATGAATTTCTCAAAATTTGCCTCAAAATTGAGATTTAAGTTTAAAAAATTAAGATTTTCTTCTAAAAATTTTTTTTATAACTTTTAACAAAATAATAATATATAACGAATGATTTTAAATAATATTTTAATAAAATTTATATTTTATTATATAAATTAAAAAATTTAATAAATTTATTATTAATTTTGTTACGAGTTAATTATTTAAAAAAAAAGAAGATTAAAAGAGGTTTTTAATTCAAGTTTAAAACTTATATTACTTTTCATTTTTTAGCCCCAAATTTAATAATTAATATAGTTAACTATTCTTTGAATTGATGGCACAAGCATGGCCAATTGAGCAATCATGTATTTTATCAACCAAGATTATATGATCAAACTGAAGCTTCTATGGATGCATACAGAAATTATTAAGAAATATAAAGCGTTGACAAAATAATGGTGACAAATAGCGATAATAGTTTTGAATATTTCAAACATGTTTATGACAATTACCAAAATTCTTCACCCATGTCTTCATGTGTCTTACTAATAACCTTAGGTTAAATTTTATGGACAATAACTTGTTGACATAAATGGTTTATTTATTTCTTGGCAGGCTTCCTTTTAGAGAAGAAAGGCTTACAAATCTTCCAAACTATACTCAAAGGGTGGAAATCAATGTATTTGAAAAGGAAAAAAAAAAAAAATTAATCCTCAAAATTTGTAAAATAGTGAAAGAAATGAAAGCACTCCCTACGTTTAGTTGTTTTTCTGTATTTTAATACTTTTTTTGAAATATATATATATATAATATTTAATTAACATATAATTGTATATTAATTAAAAATCATCATCAACGCTACTTAAATTTGATAAATATATTTAAAATAAATAAATAATACATGGATAAATACTTATATTTTATAATTTAATTAATATTTAGGTAGTATTAATTAATATTGACAAACAAATCCTTATTTGTTAAAAAATCTTTGATGAAATTCGTGTAATATATTCATTTTATAAAATTATACTAAATATTTGAATATATATTTTATATATCACTTGTATAATTAATCAATTTTCAATTAAATTTTGCTTGATAAAACTAAAAATTACGAGGTATGTGGATCTTGTAATATCAGAAGAGAGTGAGTTGAGGTCATTGGCAATTACATTCAAGGGAAGGCGAAAGATATATAAATGGGCTTATACTGACAAATATGGGCCCGGTCAGGACCAGGTACGGTCGTTACTGAGCCGGATCAAACTTTACAATCCGGGTTGATTCTTGTGTCCACTCTTGGGAACGCTTGTAATTTGCGAACGTTATACCTTCTCTCTCTTCAGTGGCTTGAGATTTTAAGGGTTTTGCGAAATCTCCTTGTCTTCGATTTCTCATCACAGTTGAAAGGTTCGTTTCCATTATTTTTCCTTAAATTCAATTTTTTTTTCTTTGGCTTGGGTTTATATGTTAGTGGCGTGTGTGCTTGATTACTTAGTTTTTGAGTTGCTTGATTCAAGACCCAGATTTTTTGCTTTTGTTTTTATTATTTTGTGATGTTCTTCAAAAACCCTTTTCGAATTGTTTGATTTTGGCAGAGATATTAAGTGGGAAGCTTAGTTTTTTGATCTGTTAGCGTTTTATTTTATACTTGTTCTTGAATTATTTCCTGTTGAGATTAGTGTAAATGTTTCTCTTGTTGGGTAATCGAAGATTTAATTTATATTCATGATTGTATATTTGGTCGTATTTGAACAAGTATAACACTGCAGTGCGATAGGCATGAGAGATTAGTATAGAAGAAGTGATACTTCAATTTATAGTCCTGTAGACTTGGATCGATAATTTGCATTGAAAATGAACTTTTTGCTACCTGTTTTCGCAAACGGTTTCAGTAAAACTATTTTCAGTAAATATCTTGGGTCATGAACTTGCATCGAAAATGAACATTTTGCTAGCTGTTTCTATAAACGGTTTTTGTAAAAATATTTTCAGTAAATATAATTGTTATTGAGAACTAAATGGTGTTATATCAGGAGCTCTTTTATTCTTGAAAACTATTTTGCAGTACATTTAAGCTTTAAAATAAAAGGCTGAAAAAACTGCAAAAGCGGCCTTCTTTCTGATTTTGGTGGAAGATGTAGAGATAGCTTTGAATAAAGATTAATAGGATACAAAGGACAAGAAATGGATACCATGCAAGTAAAGCTGTTATTTTTCTTATCCGAAGAAAAAAGAAGGCAAAAATCTTATTTGTGTTTATTATCCATCCATTTTTTTTTAAGCCCAGGAATAGCTCAAAACCATTTTACATGGCTGATTATTTCACCAAAGATTTCTTTTCTTGTCGACTTTGCCTTGTGTATCCCATGATTTCAGTAAGTGCGATACTTGTTTGCTAGTGCTTAGCCAGATTTGAAAGCCCCTTTAGATTCTGTCAGGGTATATATTACTCTTACCTATATCATAATTTCTACCTATCTATCTCAGAAACTTGTATTATGTTTTTTCCTTTTATAATTTGTATACATTGTTTTTTCATTTTATAATTTGTATACATTTGTCATTTTAGTGATAGAAGTGTTATTACATCTAGTCTTTTTCATTTGACGTGACATATATTATTTGTAAAATAATTGTTTCTAACAAATTTTACTTTTGGATGCTTAATCATTGCTTACCATTGTTGTTAATCATAGCTCCATTACCAATTCTCATGTATTTTTGTGACGTTGGGGCTCAGATCATATTATGTTGTTAGTCTTTGAAACCGTATATGCTATTCTAGGGTTAGTTTTTTTAACAATTCTATTATAATCCAGGACAACACTTTGCATTGGTCACAGTAACCAATCAAAGGTCCATTCACTTGTTGCTGCCAGGATTTCTCATCTACTGAACTTTACTGAGAACATCCTGCTTAGATTAGGATTATACCGGTGAATCATAGGAACCTGGGAGATGCTCAGGGTTCCCTCTATTGTTTTGCAAGCCAAGACACATTGAGGGTTGTTGTAAATGGAATTCATTGATTATGCTGAGAAAACATTTTGCGAAGCAACATGAATGAGACTTGCTTGACAACATGTTTTCTATTTAGAGCTTTCAGAGTAGACTAATTTGAACTTCATTTGATTGGCGTGTCTGCAGCTTTTAAACATATAACCACATATACAGTGGCTCATTTCTTTTGAGATGGCTGGGCTTTTGGGATTTAGTGCTCTTGCTCCTAAGACTAAGAATTTGGTAGTTGCTGGTGGCTTGACTGCATTTGTCTTTGGAGTGTATTTCTACACTATGAGAGCTGTCGGTGGTACAGATGAGCTTCAGGCAGCTATAGATAAATTTGAAGATCTGAGAAACAAGCAGGACTCTTAAGCAAAGCAGTTTTCATATGTGTCTTAATGTGAAAAGGTAATAAAGAATACCGTTCAGGTTTATTTTCTGTAAGCTATCATTTCAGTTTTTCCCTCAGATCTTCATGCTATTTTGTCTGTGCAATTATTATTTGGTGTACAATGTATTTTGTCAGTAGGAGAACGAAACAATTATTATATATTTTTCTTTCCAAATTAGTAATCTTTCATGCTTTTCTATGATGTGGTATAGGCAGATTGCTCTGCATATGCTGGTGGATTCTTGGAAAGAAAAGCAAATTGCACATTTCGCAACGGTGTCCAATAAGTGATCATGTTTAGATTATAAAAATATTTAGTTTTATGCTTGTTTAGAATTAATATTTTTATTTGATTTTATATTATGTTTCTTAAATATTATGTGATAATTTTATTAGAAAATAATGTCATTTAAGTATTAAAAAAATTATTAAACAATACAAGATTCTTTCAGTAAATTTAAAAATATTGAATTGCTAAATGAAATGGGTACCATAAGTTATACTATTAAAATTTAATGAATTACTATTTATAAATACTGTTTATCTTAGTGTCCGTGGAGCCCTTTTTAGATATTGTAATTTTAGACATAACAGTGTTAATTTACTGTTTATATGACATTGTTTATGAAATACCACTTCTATGGATTTGTTTATGGGTATTGATTATCAAACTCAACTGTTTTAATATAGAATAAGTCAACATTAAACATGAACTCAACATGAATCATATTAGGCAGAGAGTTAAATTCCAAATCTTGACAGAATTCAAACGACATGACAGGGGAATCCTGTAATCACCAGTTTTCATAAATAAAATCCGTTTCTATTGAATAGATTAAATGAGTCAACGGTATGGTGCTCAGCCATAGGGTAGACTAACATCCTAACAGGGATCAAATCTGAGTAATACCTGATCAAGAGAGGCAACCAATATGTAACAATCAAATAGCCTACCGATATATAAGGTAGGAGAGAGTCAAACCATACGTGAATCAATGAACATTTAATTTGAGATAACCAAACAATGACACAGCGGTTTTAACTTAGAAGCTCAAAACAGAGTTTTCAAAAGATATTTCATCAATATTGCAGAACTCAACACTTCTGTTGTATGTATGTTTCTTACTTATACAACATTCTGATATGAGAATTGCGACACTGAAGAATTTTTTAAATTGTTTTTGCTTATAATTCACAATGTAATATTTACAGTTTCATAATGAACTTACAGGAAGCTAAATTTTCCCACAGTATTGTCCTTCTGCCCTACTCAAATATTCATACGTGGCATGGCATGTGGGATTTCTATACATGGTATTAGAATCTTGAATGTTGGGGTGGGGTTAGAATACTCTTAGCTTGCTTCTACTTTTGCTTTTGCTTTTCTTTTCTTTTTTATAAGAAATTGTTGATACATACTCAAATCATAAATTGAATCTTTTAACAAATCCGAAGCCATTTGTTGAAACCCACGTCAGAAATCATAAATTCTACCTTAGAATTGCCGTTGAACTGAAATTTCGAACGCTATCTAAGAGTGAACAAAAATTCAACCTTAGAATTGCCGTTAGACTGAAAATTTTAAGTCTATGTAAAAGTAGATCAATTAGAATTGAGCATATTTACAGATCATTGGGTTTTCAAATTTAAAAATTCATTCTTTTGAAACATTAATTCAGATTTATGGACCAAAAAAAAAAAAAAAAAACTGAAAAATGAATTTATAATTTATCAAATGTAAAGATGTCTATTTGTGTAGTAAGGTCAAAAAGGGAACGTGGAAAAGCCAAGGTTGGACAGAAATTCGAACAGATTATGCAGTTTCAAAGCTTGCACTCAACGCATATGCTAGGATTTTGGCTAGACGATATGAAAGAGAAGGACTCAGTGTACACTGCCACTACCACTGCCCCGGCTTCGGCAGGCATCGATGACTCGAGGGAAGGAAATCACACGGCGGATGAGGCAGCACATATTGGTGCCAGGCTCGTCTTGCTTCCCCTGGAGGAGATGCCGATGGCTATGTTTTATATAAGATTTGGTTCATTTGTTAAGTCTAAACTGTAAAACATATAATTAATATTTCTCATATTATTCTGTTCATGATCTCCTTAATACATATAATTATTTTTTAAAAAGAATAATTAATATACTTAGTTGATTATTCTTCGAATTGATAGCACAAGCATGGTCTTCGAAATATTTCAAAGATCATTTTAATTAACATGTAATTATACCTTAATTAAAAATCATTCCTAATGTTACTTAAATTTGATAAACACCTTTGAAACAAATAAGGGAGCACATGGATTAATATTTATATCTTTTAATTTATTTAGTATTAAAAAATTTCCATTGGGTGGTCCAACTTTAAAAATTTTGAATGGGTCTCCATACTTATGAAATTAGGGAATAATAATAAATTATTTTAAAGTCATACATATTGGTGCAATTGATTTAATTTTAAATATAATTTGATTGCGACCGATATGTATAAGTTTTACATTTTTAACCATTATTGTTAACTTTAAAAATGTGTGGGTTCATTTGATATTTTATCAAGCGAGTTTTAACCGTTGCATGTGTTCCAAATAGAAACTCGCTTAATCATGTGCATGACTCAAATGGAAATTTTCAATTGGACCCAATTATAAACGACTATTATGGGTGATGACACTTATGAAATTAGCAAATGATAATAAATTGTCTTCAAGTCTTACATATCGGTACAATAATTTTTTTTTTTTCAAAGGCAATTTGATTGGGACCGATATGCACTTAAAATATTTAGCGATTATTTGTTAGTTTAAAATTTTGAAGGATCCTTTTGACATTTCTGTACTTCGGGTAATCGAAGATTCAATTTATATTCATAATTGTCTCTTTGGTCTTATTAGATGAAGAATAACACTGCAGGGTAATAGGCGTGAGAGGTTAGTGTAGAAGAAGAGAAGGTTCAATTAATAGTCTTGTAGACAGTTTGCATCGAAAATGAACTTTTTTGCTACCTGTTTCTGCAAACTTTTTTCAGTTGACATGACATATATTATCTGCAAAAATAATTGGTTCTCACAAATTTTACTTTTGGTTGCCTGATCTTTGCTTAACATCGTTTCTAATCATAACTCCATTACCAATTCTTTTAAATATTTTTGTAACATTGGAGCTCAGATTATATTACGTTGTTAGTATTTGGAACCGCATATGCTTTTCTAGTGTTAGTTTTTTAAAATTTTGTTATCATCCGGGACAACACTTTGCATTGGTTTCAGCAACCACTAAAAGGCCCATTCATTCTTATTTTTATTCATTCATTGGTTACAGTAAGCAAAGCAACCCATTGGAGGCGTTTTCTAATGTTCCTTTCTGTGAAAATGTAATAAACAGCAAGGTTCAGGTTTATTTTCTGTAAGCTATCATTTCAGTTTGTCACCCAAACTATTTTGTCTGCGCATTTGTTATTTGGTGTAGAATGTATTTCATCAGTAGGAGAAGGAAAGAAATTGTTATATAATTTTCTTTCCCAATTAGTAATCTTTCTTGCTTTTCTTGGACATGGTATAAGCAGATTGCACCGCATATCCTGGTGGAATAAATAATATATTAATATTGTATATTAAAATAAATAAATAAGATAAAAATATGAATGTTGAGAATCAAACTCAATTTTCATGAGTGACAAACAATATATTTACCACTAAGGTGTTAAAGTTTATGTCAAATAAATTAACATCATTTATATTTATTCATTATTTAATATTATTTTAAGAGTAAGTTGCTGTGTGCCAGGTAAATTTATGCATAATTAGTGAAACTATTTAACTTATAGGAATTTTTTAAGGTTGGTTATATACCTAAAATCACCTCTAGTTGTTAGAAAATTTCTCAATTGACTATTATTGATATTTGATTCCCTAAATTTCTTCTTGGGTGCTTCTGGCGCATGCGTATAATTATTGTACTAAATTCTTGAAGTCGTTTATGGGCTCTACTGCTTTTACTTTTCTAATTTATATTGTCAAATTTCCCATCAGTTTCTTGTGGCACCGATTCCGTGTGAGAGGAGTTTGAATGCTAACAGGGATGGCGAATTTATTGTATTAGAATTTAGAAACCATAGATATACCGGTGAGTTAACGGTTGACTCAAGTGGCAAGATATCTTGTAATAATTTTACAGTGAAAGAGGTAAATGTGATTGAGAAGCGAGGGGAAGTTTAAGATTTTCATTGTAAAAAAAATCTAACAGGAAGGTTCCTAGCAAATTACTGGAAAGCAGTAAGAAGGAGGTCACGGCTGGAAAGTCATGCGTAAATTAAGTCGTTGGTGGGGTCCTGCTTTTACTTTTTGAATTTCTATTGTAGAATTTTATGAGTGGAGGATGTAAGTGGAAGAGGATGTCAGAGAACGCGATTAGATGCTAAAATAGAGGTAGAAAGGCAACTTAAATAGTTCAATTTTATGACTCAAAAATAGGTCTAAGTTGCCTAAGTCAAGCTCCGCTTCTAAAAGGCCCAAGCATCAAAAATATCTTGAAATTTGGAGAGATTTTTCTAATATTTGAATTTGAATTTTTCCTCTTGCATGAAAATTTTAGAGCCAAATCTTAGCCATTTAAAGTGGCTTTTATAAATTAGATTCTAATCTTTCATTCCACTTAACCTCAAATACAAATAGACCTCATTTTCCTTGGCTAAAGCATTCACAAAATGTCAAACACAAACACAAGTAAGTCCAAGAAGAGTTGTAAAGTTGTAGTCTTACAAGTTCTTTCATTTAATTCAAGCATTTTTCTTCAAATTCTCTTGTAATTCTCTAAATCTCTTATTTTTTCTAGTCTCCTAAGTACCTTAGTTTACCTTTAGCAATCTTCCGTGCAGTAATAAAAGCTTACTTGGTATAGTACCGCAAAGTTAAAACTAGTTAAGCACCACAAAGATCCTGTAAAAATCTAGTGTCCCGCAACTATGCTTATAATTATTGTACTAAGTTATTGAAGAGGTTGGTGGGCTCTGTTGCTTTTGCTATTCTAATTTCTATTGAAAAATTTCCCATTAGCTTCTTGTGGCCCCAATTGGGTGCGAGAGGAGTTTGAATAGATACATCAGTTTCTTGACAGTTGAATTAATTTTCATGGTCAAAAATATCTAACAGGAAGGATCCTTGAAGATTCAAGGAAAGCAGAAAGAAAGAAGGCAATGGCTGGAAAGTCATAGATAAATTAAGTCCGGTGAGAAGAACTAAAGCTAGTCGCACGTACTTCACTTATTTATTCGGACATCTACTCTTAAAATCTGTGTGTCTGTCAAAAAAAAAAATCACAAAAAACAATTTCCATCATGGCTTTATCTTCATCCAAGTCTTCTTCTTCTTTTGCCTGTTGCAAATATGACGTCTTCCTCAGTTTCAGAGGGGAGGATACCCGTAATACCTTTACTAGCCATCTTGCTGCAGCGTTGCGTCGAAACAAATTAGAAATCTTCATCGATGATAAACTTAGGAGAGGAGATGAGATTTCGACTGCGCTTTTGAATGCAATCGAAACATCAAAAATTTCGGTAATTATTTTCTCAAAAAACTATGCTTCTTCGAGCTGGTGCTTGGATGAACTTGTCAAGATTCTTGAATGCCATAAAATGAATGGCCAAATGGTTATTCCTGTTTTCTACCATGTCGATCCATCCAATGTCCGAAAGAAAACAGGAAGTTTCGGCAAAGCTTTTGTTGAGCTCGCAAAACGTTTCAAGAAGATGCCAGAAAAAGTTCAAAAGTGGAGAGCTGTACTGACCGAAGCATCCAACCTCTCTGGATGGGATTCCATGAAAATCAAGTAACTCTTAACATTTTATGTATCCAGTACCTTTCATATATCTAATTATACTTTAGTGGATCCTCAGTTCGCTAACTATGTATCTATGTTTTAAATTCTAAAAAACTATGCTTGCAGGGATTTTTTATGTTCTTTCTCAGTTTGTTTTGTTGTTTTGACTCCCTGTTGCTCATTTTTACATCAACTAGGCCAGAGGCTACACTTAAAGAGGAAATTGTCAAAGATATTTTGAAGAAACTGAAAGATAAATCGTTCTCGAGTGATTTCAAAGGCCTAGTTGGAATAAATCCACGCATTGAGGAACTTAAATCACTACTGGGTGTTGGATTTCCAGATTTTCGAATTGTAGGAATTTGGGGCATGGGTGGCATTGGTAAAACAACTGTTGCTAGAGCTGTTTACAACCAACTTTCTTCTGAATTTGAATGTAAGTGCTTCATGGCAAGTGTCAGAAAAGCATCAGAAGAAGGGGGTGGATTGCTTCATCTAAGAGATCAAGTTCTTTCCCATATTTTAGCTGAAAATGTCAAAATCGGAACTCCTGATATACCCCAAAATCTCAAGGAAAGGCTGAAGCAGATGAAAGTTTTTATTGTTCTTGATGACGTGAATAGATTCGGACAATTAGAATGTTTAGCTGGAGGACTTGATCGATTTGGTCCCGGAAGTAGGATCATTGTAACTACGAGAGATAAAAAAGTGCTCGATAAATATGGATTGGAAAATATTTGTAAGGTGAAGGAATTCAACGAGAATGAAGCTCTTCAACTTTTTTGTAACTATGCCTTTAGACAAAAGCATTGCCCTAAGGATCTCTCGGTGCTCTCAAAGAGGGTAATAGATTATGCTAAAGGCAATCCGCTAGCTCTCAAAGTGTTGGGATCTTTTTTTCATGGGAAGAGCAAATCTGATTGGAAAGATACATTACACAACTTAAAAAGGATTTCCGACCCCGTGATTTATGATGTTCTTAAAATTAGCTTTGATGATCTGAATTGGGATGTGAAGAATATATTTCTTGACATTGCATGTTTCTTCAGAGGAGATGATAAAGATCATGTGATATCAGTTTCTGATGATTCTTGTTTGATGCGTTATGGTTTAGGTGTCCTTGTTGAAAAGTCACTCATAACAATATCAAACAAGAAGCTAGAAATGCATGATTTATTGCAAGAAATGGGTGAAGAAATCGTTCGTGAAGAATATGAAGAGCCAGGAAAACGAAGCAGGTCTTGGGATCCTAAAGATGTTTGTCAGGCACCTCAAAAAAATAAGGTAATCAACAGCCTCATTTATTTTCATTTTATTTCTTATATAGATATTCGGTAAAGAATTAAATCAGGCGAATTTCATTTCCAGTGCTTAAGAAGAACTTTATAAATTTTATTAAAGTTTTTACGTGTATTTTTTTTCGAATTAGGGAACGGATTCGATTAAAGGCATATTCTTGAACTTATCCGAAATAAGAGATATACGTGTAGAAACCTTAAGTTTTATATGCCTAAGCGTTTTGTTGTTTCGATATAAGCTCTAAAGGGCATCTTCTTTAAGGTCTTGAATATCTTTAGGAAAATTCTTTTTTTTTTTTAATTAATATTAAATATATTAATTTAAATATAAACAATTTGTTAATAAATGATTATATTAAAATTAGTAAATTCATAATTAATAATAATTATATTATATTATATATATTGATTAATAATAAATTATTTTATTAATATAATATTATATATAAAAAATACAAAATTTATTGCCTCACATTGTTTAATTTTTTATTTGTGTTTTTTTAGATGCAATTTTTACTAATCATTAATTGTTTGTGTACCTCTTAATAGAAAAAAATAGCAAGTCAACCACAATTGAAAATTGGAGTAAACGACCACTTTCATGCGGAGCTGACATGTTTATCACGATTGAGAGTTGTAGACCATATTAGAAGTAAGTTGACTACATCACAAATTGATATATTTAGACAGACTTGTTTGGGACATTTTTTGGACATTAAAACAGTGCATCATCAATGTATTCTCCTCCATTATGTGCTGCTACATGAGATTCATACAGATGGTAATAATAATGAGATGTGGTTTCTTGTGGCCGGGAAGGCTATTCGTTTTTCACGCATAGAGTTCGGTCTGATTACCGGTCTAAATTGTGGTCATTTTCCGATTGTGGATGTATCTGAGAGTACTCGTCTTCGGGATGCATTCTTCGGCGGTCAAACAATCATTACATTAGATGACATAGAGATGGTATTTGATGAGCTTGATTTTTCTATCATACCCGACTTAGACGCGGTGCGGTTGTCTCTTTTCTACATGCTTGAGAGAGTCTTGTTTGGTAGGGGTGGAAAACACCATGTAGATCAATGGTTATTGAACATATTGGAGGATCTTGAGCAGTTCAATAGATATCCATGGGGCTCAGTCGTATTTGAGTATACTTTTCAGAGCATGCGACAAGCAATCCCTAGCCAATTCATCATGTACAAGAAAGAAGTGCCCAAGTTAGAGGCAATTGGCAAAAAATTTAAGGCAAAGTATAATCTTTTTGGTTTTCCTATTGCATTTCAGGTATTTATTTCAAATACTTATACATTACTATACTTAAATTGCAAGTCAATATTTATCTTATAATTATCATTACTTATGATTTATTGATATGTAGGTATGGCTCTATGAGTCTATACTTGACTTGCAAAATAAATTCGTTAAAAAAATTAACAATGAGATCCCACGGATCCTACGGTGGAAGACATCGAAGGGTCCTATCGGTAAAAAAACCATAGATGCCCACATTTTTTCTTCATCAACGGTAAGCAATTATTTCTAGCCTTAAAAATGGCATCAATATTTTTTGTTTTTTTTGGTAAATTGATATAGAAGTTAAAAATTTTATTACAATATTTGGTGTAGTTGCCTCATGTTCGTACTACATTAAAGCCAAACCTCATTGAGAGTTGGAGACCGTATGTTTTGCGGTTATTTGACATCATTAAGCCTCATGGCAGCTATGGTGGTTATTTGTTTTCTAAGGCACCCGCTGCAATTACCGACCAATCGATGCAGATATGTTTCTCTATCAATGACGATGTGATAATTTAGTTATCTGCAAAAATATCTTGCGTAACTAATAAATTAACACTTTGGAATACAGGTTGCACAATCATCACACTTTGTGGCTGTACCACCTCCGCATTACTCATCAGCACCATCGCTATGTTACTTTTCTTCTCCACCGCAGTATTATTCTTCTACACCACCAATGCAATATTCACCTGTACCATCGTCCCATTATTCTCTTACAGCATCAAAGCATTATTTGCCTATACCTTCATCACATCACTCACCTACACCACCATCTCATTATTATGCTTTACCCCCGAGGCATTGTTTTCCTATTCTGTCACCACATTACTCGCCTTTGCCATTGCCTCATCATTCACATACATTGTCGTCGCAGTATTCCCAAACCTTACATCCACAAACTTCGACGTATGACGAGTTTAGAGTTGATATGCTGTCACATTTTGATACTTTGGCTGTCAGTGTACAGCAAATGGAGCGACAGTTAAGGCATGATAGCCGTAGTCTACAAGAGGACGTTCTTCGCATAGAACATAAAATTGACTCGGTTGAGGCAAATTTCAGTCAGATGGCTATTGATCTTCGTGAATGGATGCATGAGGTCAGCAGTTTGACACCCACCTTGACCGTTCAAGTAGTCATAATTTAATTAATAGTTTGTTTTGTTTATATCTTTACTTTTTTAAAGAAATACTTATGTTTATGACTAATCATGAAGTTGTGTGCAGTCCAAGAGTCCACCTAGTAATGCACAAATTGCAGCCGATGTAGACATCAATTAGGTGCTGCTACAGTTACTCAGAAAATTCTACATGGGCGTGTATGCAATAAGGTCCGAACCTCAGAAGCCGTTGCATAAATCCTATAAAAAGACATCATTTGGCATTATCCAACCGGCCTTTGCCAACATACCTGCACAACTTAATTAGTGCCTTATCCATTTGATATACTTTAAGCATACCAAAATTGCTTGTAAACACCGAATACTTATTGAGAGATGCATTTAGTATTTTTGACACTGAGTTGGCTTTGTGGTATATTTGACCTAGACTCCTGACTAAAAAATGTTAGTAGGTGATTTGATAAGAGGTGTTTATATGCATGAAATGAAAACTTGTGTTTAATATTTTGGACTATGTTTTTCATATTTTTATGAAGTATTTAACACATTTTCTTCTTTGATTTTGGTAGTTAATAAAAGAACAAGTATTTAAGAAGAGATTGGAGATAACAAACACCGAAAGGAAAAATTTTCAGCGAAAAAATATGAAATTGATGAACAGTAGTCAGACAGCTCAAAGCCACAGCCCTAGCACTACAATAATAAACACTAGATAAAGAATTCAAGGTCACGGCTCTAAGCCAAGGTGCTAGGAAAATTAGGGCTCAACCTCGTGGTGCTTGGCCGCAGCTCCCATTGATGATATTTTTGAATTTTTTTTGGTTTCTTCATAAATATAAAAGGGGAAAACGTTTGTTTTGAGGGAACTTCAATTTAAAGGTAAAAAGGAGAATGAAATCAAGGAGAGAGAGGTAACGATAGAGATGAAGACTTCAAGCTTTTGATCAACAATTCCATCTAAGTTTCACTCTTTCTTAGTTTTCCTTGTGTTTAAGATGCTTAATTCATTCGATTTGCTTTTAATTTCTTACATCATGAACTAAATTCATTGTTCTAAGATTAAGATGTAACCAAATCATGATTAATGAATATTTATTTATTTAAGTTGATTAGGATTATGTTATTTAATTGAGTGTTTATCTTATTCTTAATACTTCTAATTAAATTGGCCATTGATTAGATAATTTGATTGTACATTTTTATCTTAAAAAAGATGTTAGATATTTATGATCTTGAGATAAATACCATTAATTCTATATAAGATAATGATATACTTATATGCTTGATTTAATTTGTGTATAATATCTGGAAACTTAATAAATCTCTTGTTATTCGAATTCACATAAAAATATAGTGAATTAATAATTTAAGAATATTTTCATTGTAATCCTTAAAAATGTTGATAAATAAATATGATAATTCTTTATTATAAATTATATATTAAATCCCGGTTAAAGAGAATAACAAATTAAGTTTGTATTGGTTTAGGTGAAAATAAATACCTTAGAATTCTTTTTATTTGATCACTTTTGTTTTTATTTTACTTTAGTTTGGCAATTAGTTTAGTTAGTGAATAAAGTCAATATTCAATTCGTTAAGATAACACTAAAAGTAATTAAAATTGATATTGGATTAAATAGTTAATAACATGCATTAAATGTAATGGTTGATTCATTCAAGCATTTTCACAAATACTTGGAATGCCAACCAAACATATATCTTATATATGCATAAAATTCCACCTGGATGAGTTTTATTAAGCATAAAGCATGGAGATAAGTACATACCTTTAATATTGTGAAAATAATATAATTTACACCGCTAAAATGCTTGTGAGGAGCCTTGGCCGAATTTGGGAGAATACCTAGATTTATGAATTTTACCACCGTTAATTTAGTAAAGTAAGTCCATATATATACTTAAATATATCCATGTATTTTTATATTTGTCCTTACCTTTAATTAAAAACAAATATATATTATTGATAAAATAGTAATCATCTAATAATTTCTATTTTATGTATTTAAGTCCACGTAATTAAATGAAACAAATTTACTTAATCTTCAAATAAACTTAATTAAGTATGTTCTCATGGGCTTAAGTGCAATTATCTAATAATTAAATATTTATATTTAGGTCCACGTAATTTATATTAAATTATATTTAATGCAAACTTGAGAAAAATTCTTCAAACATTTTGAAAAATTCATAAATATATATAACACTTATATATATTTATTTTGGCTTAAATATTATCTCAAAAGTACTAACTTTTTTATCGATAATATTTTCGTTTCCAAATATCTCTCACTGCTATTGGTTACTAATATGACCATAAAAGTTTATTATGGAATAGCTGTAAATTTATTTTGAATTTTTTAGATTTTGAAATATTCAAAAATTCAATAACTATAATTAACAATTAGTAATATGCCATAATCCTTAAACTACAATGAAATCAAACTTTATCAAGTCTCATTCCAATTGTACATATCATGTGGATAGAATTCTTTTATTATCTAATTTTAATTGAGTAAAAGTCCATGATATGTCAAAATCCTATATCGATATAAATATGAATCATTGATCAATATATATTGGACTTGTTATTACAAATTATTTCGTATGATATTTGATTATTCTAGTTAGAGATTTACTGTTTCAGCTATTTATTGATGTTCGTTTAGGAACTTGACTCTGGATTAAGTTAACGAAAACTTTGATCTTATTCATCAAGCCAACGGATCTCATATTAACAATTATTCATTTTTAAATATAAAAAACACATAACTAAATTGATTTTATCATACAATATGTGATTAGTCTCATACTTATATATTATATGATTTACGTAGAAATACCATATTCAATTATGATGTGAGATCAAATAATAACATCACACACTAATATAATTATATGATAAATTATTGACTACATACATTATCACGTGATCTATCATTATATGGTTATGTTCAAAAAAATACTTTTTTAACTATTTAATACAAACTAATATTGTAATAATATGAATTTTATGTTATCCGTACTAATATCATCTTATGATATTCACCAAAAACATTAAATATACTTACTATGTAATATCGTTATCCAATCAATATAATTTTCATAGGGAGTGACTTTAATAATTTTATTTAATAGTTAAATGAATTATAAGGATAATTCATAAATATACTTTATTTATATGTATGATTAAATAAAAAAATAACATATATTTGTAAATAAAGAAAATTTTTTTATTAATAAATAAATATATATATATATATATACACACACACAAGACAAAATATATCCTCAAAGTCGATAACATGAATGGCCTCTAAGAGATATTCTAATAATTGGTAGTTAGATTTTTATATAAACAATCCTCATGGGAGTGATATTAAACTTATTATTGTATTAATTATTAGCAATAACGTGCTCTTTAATATTTTATATGTTTCACTGGCATCTAAAATTCCTGTTCTTATAATTTCAGCATATCAACGAATATTTATATTTGATTGCTCACTGCCAAAAGTGTTGTCCCAAACTTGTGCCATAGAATTGGACAATTAACTCCGTACACCTATATGTATGTATTCTATGATTTAGAAAGGTTGTATAGCATAACAAAATAAAAAACATTTACATTTCTTTATTATGGATTTCATTGTTGTTTTATAGACTCTGTTATAGTACATGTAGAAGGAGAATAATGATAAGACGTTACAGTTGAGCTTTTTTTGGACGAGCTAATGTCAAAGGGGATGTTGAGGATCTACGAAAGCCTTGGAGTGCTATTGATTACGTGTTTGTTCATGTGCTAGTTTATAATGACCATTGAGTTGCCTGTAGACTATCGAGGTCATTTCATTACAGTATATGACTCAATACCCATGGGTCATTCGAAGGAGGAGATTGAATTATGAGCTACAGTCTTTGTGCGTGTTGTTGCATTATGTCATGCGACAGTGTGAAGTTTATGCGAACGGACCATATTGTTATGACATTGCTACGCCCTTTGGACGGTTAGTGCTCGATAAAGCAGCGAAATATATTATGGATATTTGATTCCATAAATTTCTTTCCAAGTACTTTCAGTGCATTAAATTTCCTTTCGGGTACTTTCAACGCATTAAGCGGATAATTGTTTTACTAAATTCCTGAAGTCGTTTGTGGGCTCTACTGCCTTTCCTTCTCTGATTTCTATTGTCAAATTTCCATCAGTTTCTGGTGGTTCCAATTCTGTATGAGAGGAGTTTGAATACTAACAATGATGGCAAATTTAGCACTTATTGTTGTATTAGAATTTAGAAATAATATTTATGCCAGTTGGTTAACAGTTGAATTAAGTAGTAAGATATTTTGTTTTTGGGGATCTAATTGGTTAATAGTTGAATTGAGGTGTACGCTACTTCCTACTCCACTCAACTTGTGCCAATAACTTAATGTCAAGAGCGTAGCCCTGAGAATAGCTGTCAGTAAATCATGGATGTCGCGAACACGCTAATATTTGACCATTATTAGAAACGAAGTAACTATCTATTAACTAGTGTAATAACCAATTAATCAAAATAACCTTCCATTGGAGGCAGGTTTCGCTTCAAAGTAATAACACACCAAATTATTTATGTACAGAAATCTTTTTTCTTTTTTTGGCGTGAATGCAGCTCTCGGCACAAGGAGGATATCCCTGCCCCTCCTTGAAGGCGTCCATGAGAATACAGGTGATGTACGTTGTTGTATATATGTTTCTCAATTCAGATTTTTCACTTATAGCTATTAGCTGACATGGCAGCGGCGTGGCATTTATGTGCCAGACTAGAAATTCAGTCATTTTTTTTTAGTTAGGATCAGTTAGCTTGCAACTGCAAACAGGAGCTATAAGAGTTGTTTTGTCCCCTATTTTTTTGTGTTGCTGTGTTATGTTCTTGAGCATTTCAGTTCTTCTTGTTCTTCAGTTTATCAACTCTGGATTTGATTGGTTAGTGAAAGATTTGTTTTGCTGTGTTATGCTCTTGAGCATTTCTTTGCTCTGGTTTTGGAATTTCTCTGATCATTTTCTTATGTTCATCAAATCTGAAACTGCAGGTGTGCTTAACATTTTCTTTTTACCCTTGTTATTTCTTACTTAATGTTGAGATGGATATTTTTTAAAAAAATTATTTTGAATTTGACTTCATAATGCAAGAAATTGATGTAAATTTCTAAGCAAATGCTTATATATGGTTGGTAAAGAGAAGCCTCTCTCCCTAACACGATTTGATTTCTTCCTGGAAGGGGGAATATCTTGTGACCTATAGTTTTCTTTTTGGATTTCAAGTCCTGGAGATCATGTCTCTGTGTATGTTAGTGTAATACCCTCTTTGTCTTTAATATATGTTATATATTTATATAGATAATAAGTTATATTTTTGGGATGTGTATGTATTATATAGGAAATAATTAGATATTTTAATAATAAAGTATAAATTTAGGGTCAAATAAATGAAAAGAGTCGTATTAATGACTAAATTAATATTTTTTATACTAATATAAATAGAGGAGTTAATTTGTATTTAGATTTTAACGTATTGAGATAAAGAAAAAGGTAAGAGTAAGAAACAAAAATAGAGAAAAGGTAAAGTAGAAACAGTAAGTTTTGTTTTTCTTGCTTTATATTGATTTCTTTATATTAATAATTTTGCTATTAGTAATAAGCATTTTTATTTCTTTCAATTTTTATAGATATAATAATTAAATTTTGTAATCAGATTATGATGTTGGGATTAATTTTTTATGATTAAGAAATTAAAAATTTTTTATTTGTTGGGAGATAGTTAGCAAAAAATAAAATTTTTGCAGAGATAATATTATGATAGTAACTTAATTCACGAATTTTATAAAATTGTATATTTTAAATTTGTGAAAACTGTTTGAACTAAATAAACTAGACATCTTTTTGATTATTATAATTTTTTTGATTAAAAATTATTATGTTTTTAATTTTTGATGATTTTTCGAATCTGACAGTAGCATGTAGAAAATTACGTGTTTTTATATAATAACTAAATGATAAAATTATTTTGGTTAACCAAAATATATTGAAAAATTATAAAATTTTATATTTTGACTTTTAAATATGTCTAGTTTATCATATTAAAATTTCAAGGCAAATTTTATATCTATAATTTGTTATGAAATTTTGAATGAAAATAATTCACTGCCGATTTCTATTTAGCAGAATTTAATGTTTTGAAAATAAAATTTATTTTAAATAGTTAGAGTGTGAATTTAGACTCAAAGATTTTAATAACTTATGGTTTATATATCTATATTATCTCTCAAAATTTTATGATATTTGATATTATATTATATTTTCTAAAAATCAATGATTGGGGATTAATTAGCATATAATATAACACTGTCAAGATAAGTGATTAAATTTAGATTATGAAATGACTTAATTTTATAAGAAAAAGTCTAATGAGATTATATGTGCTCTATGAAAGTATATAGGATGAATGTAAATTTTTCTATTATAGGTTAAAGTGTTTAAGTTAGTTTTGATTGCGATCATCAAGAGATAAGTATATCTGACTTTTTAAAAGAGAATCACAATAAATGTATGTATATATTTAAATGTATTTTGAAAAATATTTTTCAGTTATAAATTCTTATGAAAGTATTTTTTTGACATTATTATATATTTATGTAATTATTTATAATATATGTATTATTATGATTGTAATTATTGATGATTATATTATTGTAGTTACTTTTATATCATGTGCATTGGCATTTAAGCATGCACATATATACTGTGTCTAAAGTAATAAAAAAGTGATTTTGTAAGAAAAATACTTATAAAAATTAAGTATTTATGTATTAAGATATCGAATTTTATTACTTACTTAGTAAGCAATTATAAGTTATATGGAGCATTTCTTATTTAATGTGACTATTTCTTCGGGTTTGATATTATTGTTATTGTTCATTAGTCTGTATGATATGGGAGAGACTTTTAGGGTACTCCTGAGTATAATGGTCTTTATATTTGTGTGAAAAAGTATTTATGCATGTGGGAGAACTCATCAACAATTAGGGTAAGGATATGACTATTACTTTCGGGTATGAGTGATTATTATTTTTTATTAAAAATTATATAGCTCACTTGTGCTTACCACATATACGGTATGTCATTGACAAGTGATATTGACTCATTTAGTAATAAGTAATTGAAGGGAGATATTTTTAAAAAATTTGAAAGAAACTTATTTAGTATTTAAATATTATAAAATTTTTGAAATGAACATGATTTTATCTAATGCCATATCATGTGCATGCATTGCATAAAGATGTATTGAATATAAGTATGTATGTATTTTATATATACAAAAAATTAGTATACTTACTGAGTTTAAAACTTATTATAGTTTATTGTGATTTTAAATGGATGAAGAATTTGCACTTAGAGGATAGCTGGCTGAACTTCTACTGTTATTTGGTTCCCTAGGCATTAGAACTTTTAAAAATTTTATTTTATCTGTTATTTTAATTTTAAAATTTATTGTAGAGACTTGTGGTTTTTTATTTTTAGAAATATTTGACTAATTAATTTGTGATGAATTCTTTTTATAAGTTATAAAAAAATTTTCATAATCATATAAATTTTTTGAATATTTTAGTGTTATTTTATTTTTTAAAAATTAGGGGCTTACAGTTAGAGTTGTTTCTGCACAAATATAAATATTTTTTCGTCTGATTCCGGGAAAATATAAGAGAAAGCGGCAACAGAGTAAATAGAAGTTGGCACTTATGTATTAGTAGTTCCCATTTGATTCAGTCATCCAGGAACATAAAGAAAGTTTGACTGACTGCACGCATCCTCCATTTTGTATCATTTCTACTTAAAATTTATGGCATGAGCACTTACAAAGCTAGAGAAATCTTTAAATTTTATAAAGAAAATTTTTATCTTAAAAGTTATTTTATTATTTCAAGGTCGTAAATAGACGTTGGCTTGACGTACTGTTGAATTATTTTTATGTTAAAAATTAAATATACTAACATATATATATTTAGAATCCATTGAGGTGATGGGTGCTGACGACAATTAGACTAGTGGCAAAATCATTGGCCAAAACGCATGTATATTTAAGTCACCTTTGTAATTCTCCAAGATAGAAAAAAAAAATTATGAGTTGCTGAATTTATTTTATTTTTCATGTTTAATAGAATTCGTCTTATTGATTTGTTATCTTACTATTACTAGATATGGGATCTACATATCGTATTTGAATATAATTATATACAATATATTTTAAATAAATTTATTATTTATTTATTTATTTATAGTGTTAATAATATAATTTTTTTATTAATTTATATGAATGAATTTGTATTAAAAAAAATTTGTAATAAAATTTATTTTTCAATGATTATAAGGTTTGCCTAACATCTCTTCTTTGAGTATAGATTTTTTTCTTGGAGGCTATTAATTTTGTTACGACTTTCCTCGGGGATTCTTGTGATTTTCTTGAAGTTTTCCCGTCGGGTACTTATACTTTTGTTTTCAATCACTTCAAAATTATATGTTCATATTAGATGACTAACTAATAAAATAATCCAAAATTAATCCAAAAGCATGCGAACAAATCAGTCTCAGCAAACTATTATTTTCTTTGACAGTGTGTGTGAACCTGAAATTTGTTGAAGAAAGAAATCTACAACCGAATTTGCCCATTGATTCCAACGAAACGAAGGAGGGCGAAGCCACTAGGAAAGTATGACCAATACCAAACAAGTATGCAAGTAGATGAGGGTCCAAACAACAGTATTAAACTCTAATAGAGCCCCTCATATACAAGATCAATTACCGAACAAACTTTTCAGACGGACAATAGGCCTCCTCGCATGCAAGACCAATATCAATTCGGCTTAGCCACATGGAGCAAGGAAACGGTCTCTCCAACGCATAAATGGTTGGGTGTTCACGTTCANTGAAATACTTACCATCAAAATCTCTAGAAACTTGGTTGAAAATAGCTTCAACAAGTGTTGTTTTACCTATACCACCCATGCCCCAAATTCCCACAATTCGACAATCTGGCAGTCCGATACATAGTAGTGATTTAACTTGCTCAATTCGTGAATTTAGTCCCACTAGACCATTAGAATCAGTTGAGGCTGTTATCTCTTCCAATTTCTTCAGAACATCTTTGACTACGACATCTACAAGATTCGCCTCAGGCCTAACGTATGCGAAGATAATAAAGGGTCAAAATTGAGAAAGATAGAATCAAAAAAATGAAACATTTTTCTTTCTTAATAGTGGACTTGAATAACGAATGCATGATAAATGGTACACGAGAGGGTTAAGAGTTATACCTGATTGTCATGGATTCATATCCAGATAAATAGGATGCTTCTGTCAATGCGTCCCTCCATTTTTGAACCTTTTCTGGCATCTCCTTCAAACTTTTTTCATGCTGAACAAATGCCTCTCCAAAACTTCCAATCTGCTTTCGCACTTCGGATGGGTGAACGTGGTAGAAAATCGGTATAACAATTTGGCCATTCATTTTCTTGCATTCGAGAATCTTGATAAGTTCATCCAAGCACCACTTGGAACAAGCATAGTCTTTTGAGAAGATTATTACTGAAATCTTTGATCCTTCGATTGCATTCAAAAGAGCTGGAGAAATCTCATCTCCTTTCTTAAGATCTTCGTCAATGAAAGTTTTTATTTTTTTCCGGCACAAAGCAGCAAAGAGATGGCTGGTAAAATTTTCACGAGTATCCTCCCCTCTGAAACTGAGGAAGACCTCATATTTGCACTCAGTTGGAAGACCGGAAGAAGAATATGATGATGAAGCCATAGAGAAAAATCTTGAGTTTATTTTTTTCTGTCAGAAATGGAGATTCTTGAGAGTAAATGCAATAATGGGATATGTGAAACAATTAAATATTGTAAGTTCTGGAACCTTCTTCTCACAGGAATTTCCGGCCCATTTAATGCATCCATGACTTTCCTGCTGCTGTCTCTTTCGTGTTTCCTGGAAATTTCTTGGAAGTTCACAGCAGATATTTTCTGCATTTTTCCATGGGGTAGCTTCAATCTTATTGTCAAATTTTAAATTTTCCACAGCATCCCAAAGCAAAGACGAAAACATTAAGTCCTGACAAGACAGTCCCAAAAATAGAATCATTTCCCCGAACAGTCGGTAATCAGTAATTGGCCGGTAACAAAGAAAATTCAAAACCAACAAAACTGAAAATCATTAAACAAATCCTAGCCTTCTCAAAGTGAACGAGGCAAAGGGTAATCAAATTTTTCGAGCCAGTCAGCAGCAAGAACCATTCCTGGTGTGGAAAAAAAATATTATGGCAAACATGGGCTTGACGGTAGCTTTACTGCCACTTCCACTTAACTTCATCTACCATGACCATGGCCTCTTGAGAACACGACTTAATCAAGAATATCAGATTGAAAACTATGATTCGTGTCAAGACTCAAGACTCAAAAGTGTCACTGTCACGTACCATCAAGTTCAACATTCAAAACAATCCCTGCCAATGTAATTTATCTTCTTGTTTAAATAATTTTATGAAGTAATTAAGCATAATTTTCAAAGACGTTTTAAGTATTTTCAATTTTGTATCTGAATTTTCCCATTTAATGCTGCCTTTAGGAGGAATTTGTTTGCTCACTGTGAATGAAAACAACTAGACTTTTCAATATTAGGATTCAAACTGTATGAATAAACTGAATCATATGGGAATTAATTTCTCTTATATTTTCTCAAGAATCAGACACAAAAAAATATACACAGAGACGTGAACTCCAAAACTCAAAAACACAATATGAAAATTACAACTCACAAAACCCATAAATCCAACATCAAAAATCATTCTGCCAAAAACCATGAGCCCAGTATCATCAAACTAATTTGCTGAAAGTTGAAATGGAGATTTGCAGCATTGCGGTTGCCATATGCTGACTTCTCAGCTGTGAATCTACCAAAATGTTGTTTGCTTTTTCCTTCCATATCGGGCAATAACTAAAAAGGAGCTTTGGAATAGTATTTCCGGCCGGGATTCATCTAACATTTCTGGACATTCCGGAAGCTCAATCAAAGATTCAAGCCGCTTGCAATTTCTTGCACACAAGAATTCCAATGGCAGAGGATGCTCTGGTACTGATTGAGGCATATTGCAATAATAGGAATTATTTCTTCTTTTACAAATTATTACTGCTTTGTATTATTGTTTTGTATATATATAAATAATACTTGAGACGGCTCTAATACGATGTGTATTGAAACCTTCCCTACTTTATTAACACAACTATTAACTGTATAAAATTAAACCCTTAATAACTCAAAGGATATTTTACTAAAATTCAATTGATATTTGATTCGTATAATAACACAGGCTTTTAAGTTATAACTCAAATCAAGAGTCTTTAAAAAATATTTAGCGGAACTCAACATTTCTACTGCATGATGTGAGAATTGGGTGCATCACTCTGCATGCAAAAGATGTATTGAATAGGGAATGGTATAGAACTGATAGAACTAATATGGTTTGGTTAGGCCTGACTTGTTTTGTAGAGCATTAACTCAAGACATTGAAGCTGAAAAGACATGCGGAAGACAAATATGAATTAGTGAGGCATTTATTGAGATGTTTTTGATCTATTAATTTGTGCTTATCTTTACATTTGAAGCCGTTCTAGACGATCTGAGGGGATAGAAGCTGATGTTTCTTAGGGAGCAGCTGCCATTAAAGTAAAATTTCTAGCAGCTTTTCCAGAGAAGTAATGTGGTAGTTGTTAAAAGATGTTTGGTATTTTAATTTACAGTTTTGAGTGAAATTCACTAACAATTATTATGGATACAAGAGATTAACCCTTTCATGATTAGGTGGTATTGTCAATCTCTCAACCACAATAATTATTACGTGATAATAAAATATTTAATCGTTTATCGTATTTAAATAATTATATTTATTGTATAATAATAATAAATAATGAATATAAAAATAACAACACACAAATTTACTTAAAAAATTTTTAGATTAATTCAGATAAAACTTATAAATAAGACAAAAAAATTATTATAAAAAATAAGATTATAAATTTTTTTTAAATACAACTATCTTAAATATATTAAAAAATATACTCTTATAAAATTTTGATATTATTCTGACAAAAATTGAGAAGGATTGAGTTGGAATGCATAAACTGAAGCTGCCAATTTATAGAAAAAGCTGTCAAATTTCCAACCAATTAAAATTGCCACTTACTTTTCAATTTTGGGCGCCCGTCGTTCTCCCATTGCAATGCATTTTTAATTAGGGGTGAGCATATTCCCAACCCAATCATTTCAAATTATAGGGTAGACACGTTCAAACCCAACCAATTTAAACCTATTCCAACCCAAGATTTAAATCGATTTAAAAATTTATTAGATTAATTTTAAATTAAAAAAAGTCTGACTACAATAATTAATTCAAATTTAAAAATTAGATTTGATAAAATCTAATGTAAATTTTAGAATTTATAATATAAATTAAATAATTATTATTAATTTTATCACATGTCCACAATATAATTTTATTACTTTATGGTTATAATTTCGTGATTCAACTTATAATGTGTCTAATAAATACGAATGAAATTATCTGTTTATTTTTAAAAAAGAATTAGTATCCCATAATTAAATATTACAAAATCTTTTAAAAAATAATACATTATAAATCACATCAATTACGGTACAAATTAAATTTTGTATGGTCAAGACTACTCTTAACTAAAATAGTAACAATTATTAGTTGAGTGTAACATTCTAGAAATAAAAATTTTATACTTTTGTCACATCTCAGAGCTTCAAATTCTGTTGTAATTATCAAATCATTACAAATCCCGGTAAATGTAAAACTTTCTTCATTCATACTTCGATCGTAAGGGCAGGAGAGGGCTTTTGCCAGTCGGCTTTGAAAAAAAATGAAATTACAAATATATATATATATATATATATAGATGATAGTAAATTTAAAATTTTAGAAACCATCACACGACAAATCGATGATAAATGATAAAAATAACCGCACGAATATCCAAAGGAAAAAAAGTTTTAACATGCCACAATTTTAAACAAACAAAATCTGAGGTGATTGTGTTAGCATGCTACATGCCCTAAAATTCCAAATTCGCAATTGCGGTCAAAAGAACACTCAAAATTACCTCGACATGTTTAAAAGGTATTCAGCACTTGCATTTCGTCACCAACCAAAGAATAAAATTGCATTGCATCTAAGCAGCCGTAGATGGCTTTGAGGCAGCAGACAGCCTGGATCTCTTCTTTGCCAAACTCTCGCTACGGCGTTCCCGCTGCTCCTTCAACCTGGTAGCAAGGAGTTTCTGATATTCAGCTGCATCTGACTTGGCCTTGGCAATTCTCTTCTTCTTTTCTGCAATTCTTGCACGCTTCCTTTGCAGAGTCAAAGGAGTCACCAACCTCTGAATTTTGGGAGCCTTGCTAACCTTCTTACCTGCCAACCAGAAAACCAACAATTTTTACCCATCATTGTGCTGAAATCTCATTGTATTGGATTGTAACTACCAAAACTTGGTCAAATGACTCACCTGATTTGGTTGTAAAGGTACGACGGTATGTGTTGACATATTTCCGAACATCATCCTCCTTGGAAAGGTTGAACAACTTCCTGATCTTGGATGCTCTCTTTGGGCCTCTCATTCTGGGCTTCTCAGTGTCGGTAAGTCCTGGAAGGTCATTTTCACCCTTTTTCACGATGACCAAGTTCAACACTGAGAGATCTTGACTAACAATGCACCCACGAACAGACTTCCTCCTACGCTCTCCGTCTCTCCTTCCATATCCACGGAAGCAAGGGGTACCTGTAAAACCAAATGCATTCATACTTGAATTAGATTCATATTGCAACTCTTACCTTCAGAAGCAGCTCAGACACTAGGCCACAAAAGAAAGAGAACATAGCTAAAAAAACTTGAGCAAACATGATAGGAAAACTGAAAGCAAACACATGTATGCTGTTTACAAACCTCTGTGGAGCAAAAGACGAACGCGGCCAGGAGTCAGCACTCCCTGCTTCATTGGAAAGCCTTGCTTGTCACAGCCTCCCATGATCTTGAAGACATATCCCCTGAACTCCTGTCAAAATCATTGAAATGCATCTATTTATGTTAGTAAAATAATAAAGGCTAAAAACAACCTTTAAAATAAAACCAGAACAGTGAAGTATGCAGAAACAAAAAGAAAAAAGTGCCACGTAGAAGAAAATACTAATAGCAAAGACTTACCTCACCAAGAGCATCTCCACTGACTTCTTGCGAGATCCTCTTGTCAAAAAATGCTCGGCTGCATCATTAAATTTAATGGTGAGAAGTTCACTCAAAATAACACACAAAATTTTCAACAGCAGAGAACCACAGATTGATTGCAAATCAGAAGAGAAAAAAAATGCTAACCATCTCATGCCATCAGAATACTGTAAAAATGAAATTGCAGAACTAGAGACTTTACAAATATAAAACTAGCTCATGCAAGTATGAAATGATAGCATCTAAGTTGCATCAAAACTTCCAATTGTATCTTAATCGGGGAGAAAAAAGCATCTACTCATATTCAAGACAATGGCTCAAGGACCTTATTGATGCAACACAAGGAAATTGATATAAATATTGATTTATAAGTATCAAAATTCAGGCAACTAAAAGATAATAACCAATGGGCAAACTTCCTCCTGCTTTAAGGCCTCTGTATCTTCATAATCTTATGAGGCACTAGATTAGTATCACATCAAAAACTTGAAGCCCTACCTTAACTCAAAAGGGAAGGATAACACAGCAAACTATAAATTTGAATACGCCTAACTATTATACTTTACAAATTAACAGACGGGTATGCCATCACAGCTGGATTCAATTTATTTTTCTACCTGAGGTTCGTAATAATCGAAAATACATTCAAATCAAATTTGTGTCATTCTTTTTTACTTTCTTATCACCCAGGCATGGACAAAAACTCATACAATGGATCCCTCAAAAACAAAAATAAGCAAACTTCAAAACTCCAATCACACAAACAAAAAGATGCAAGGCTCAATCGAAAACGACTTACAGTTTCTGGTCATCGTCGATTTCGAGCTTCTTCTGGCAGCCAGTAGTGGGATTTGCAATATTGAACTGAAACAAACGAAAACGAAAACAAAAACAACGTAACAAAGATTTGATTTCGAGAGAAATTAAGCATATGAAAACACATAATCAAAATGTATTTTATCAGAAAAATAGAATAGTAACCTTCATATTGCTCAACGGGCGCTTCGGCTGTTCTGCTCAAACGACCACTCCCTTGAAGCAAATTAGGGTTTACTGTGAATATATACTGAGAGGGGAATTCTTGGGTGCCTGCCTTTCATTATATATATCTCAGATTGAGGTTGGGCTTGGTCTTGGACTTGGGCTTGAGACTGGGCTTATATTAACAAACCGCAATTACTCCTTTGGGCCTCCATTGGACTTCACAGAGCACAACATCCCAAACAAATGACGAGGTTGAAGACAAATCTACACCAACCCCTACTTTTTTTAAATAGCACCAGTATATGAATATCTTGTGCGTTCCTCAAATTCAACCAAATCTCTGATCTCAGTTGTTGGAGCCACGGCGTCGACGCCGCGTCTGTGACTGCAACTCACCTACCTGTTAAGTTTTTGCTACTTTTCTTGATAAAAAATTCGTTTAGCTTTTGCTATGTTCATGTCATTCCTGTTTCAGATCTTCCCTTGCATATCTTTCCTCGGCTTTTAGATCCAAAAGAAAATGAATTTATTTATAAAATTAAAATTTTGATTATTTCAGTATCCTGATCACGATAGAATTAATTAATGTGATGTGATTAGCCTTTGTCATGGCGACTGTTCTTTACAGTTTTAGCTTGTCCATACTCTGCTTAGATGAAAAATTGTGTAGGTTGGAGCATTTAGTTTCTGGTTAAAGTAGCATTTGGTTTCTGGTTAAAGTAAGTTTATGCTACATCAGTTTGACGGAGATGAGCCTAAGTTCAATCGAAATTGTAGAATAAACGATCCCACCTTTAAATAAACTGCCTTTTATTGGTTCGGTTTGGACAAGGTGATCGTGATGGTTTTTGGTTAAAACAATGATAATCTGATCGCTTTACTAAATGTCTTACTGTCAAGATGTTTTGTTGTGCCTCGTGGCTTTGAATTATCTTTCTCTTATATTTAGTTTAAATGCTATGGTTTTTTTATAGGTATTTTGAGAGAGGAGGGATGGCAACAACGGCTTGTTTTATTATTGTGAGCAGGAATGAGATTCCTATCTATGAAGCTGAAGTTGGATCTGCTGCTAAAGTATGGCATTTTCCCTCTCTTTCTAATATTGAATCTTGTTGCTGCATATGTTCAGTTATGAAAAAAGTTGTAGTAGTTTAGTTCATTTATTTTAAAATTTATTTTCATATCAATAGCAAATTTGTTTATCTTGTAAATGGTATGTATTGACTGCCCATATCCTTGGAGATGAAAATGAAGTGCCTATTCCTATAGTTGTGTCTTTCGGATTCATGCTGTTTACTGCCTAAGAAAGAAACTTTAGAAAGAAAAAAAATTCAGTTGAGATTCTATTTTCAATATTTATCAGGATGTAAGATCTGATCATCATTATGTATTGTATTTCACGCCCAAAGGTGCATTAAACGCTACAATCATTGTCTTAGTGAAAATCGTGGTTTTTTGGATGTTTCATTGGGACAAAACTTCAAGTTCAGTTTAACTTTATCTCTAGTGGTACTGTCATGACCTTTCCTTGCAAGTTGTTTGAAGGATGATACTCAGATCCCATCTTATGACAGAGAGAAGATGCTGCTCAGCTGCACCAATTTATATTACATGCTGCTCTGGATATTGTTCAGGACCTTGCGTGGACTACTAGTGCCATGTGAGTACTATTTCCCCATATGTTCATGCCAACATTAATGAAAAATATCTACTAGCTTCTGATTTTGCTTTAGTTCTCAAATCTCATAATTTTTATCATCACACTTTCTCTCAGGTTCCTGAAAGCTATTGACAGGTTCAATGATTTGGTGGTGTCAGTATATGTGACAGCTGGTCATATCCTTCATACATCTAACTAAAATAAATGGCATGACATTGTTACTTTTTGGTTGATAGTATCACGAGTACCCTTCTAATGGCTCTGGGTCATGCAGATTTCTTTAAAGGTTAGATATAGGTCACTACATTTTTCTGTTTATGTACTACTACTATGTCTTGGTATTTTCTTTGACTTTTCACACATACAAGATTTATGCTACTTCACGACTCCCGTAATGATGATGGAATCAAGAGCTTTTTCCAAGAGGTTCATGAGCTTTATATAAAGGTAAAAATAAAGATTTCTTGCTTCCCCTATGAAGTTCTTTCTTGAATGTGTAGCATGTTCCTTAACAAAAAGAATGTCTAAGTTGTCTTGCAATATGTTTGATTATTTAAGGACAGCAGTTGGTTCTGGCCCGGAAATAAACTTCAATGCAGCAATTGTTGCCCCTATTCTTTTTGTGGATTAACAATTTTGGGAATTTGCAGATTCTTCTTAATCCGCTCTACTTGCCTGGTTCCCGCATCACATCTTCTCATTTCGATACAAAAGTCCGCGCTCTTGCAAGAAAGTATCTGTAGTACTCTGTCGGAAGTTAGTTGATCTGGTAAAGTTTTGAGTTTGAACTCGCAAAAACTTCCATCACCGTCAGTTCAAGGTCCACTCATTTTGATGCTTTGATTATATAAAAGACAATTCATGGTAAAGCTTTTTGTGATTTTAATTTGTAGATATTAAAAATCAGTTGGATTGCATGGCATTTACTCATTATTAATCAGATTCCTAATATTAGTGCACTATCCCTGATATATTCATTAATGTTTTCTGCCATCTTATCTAATTATCCACACATACATGAAAATTAAATATTAAACTTTTACAAATAAAAAAAATTGATTAAGATTTTTTCCTTCATATTTTATTCAACAATGTTAAGAGATAAAATAAATTTAAATGTTGTTGAATAAAATATACAAAAAAAATTTTAATTTTTACTGGAAGTTTGATATTTCAATAGGTGAAGTAATATTTTTAATTAAGTTTATGCTAAAGTAAGTGGATGTTGTTTGAAACATATAATTTAAATATAATTATATCAAAACTCATAAAAAGCATGTAAAAATTTCCAGTAAAACATTTTCTTCACGTATTTCATTGTTCAATGGCTAAATTTTTTTTTACTTTTAATCTTTTCATTTCATAATCTTATTTCAATTTTGGAATAAATTATATTAAAGAAAGTTATAAAGTGATAATTCATTATTATAATCTTAAATTTTAATGAGATGGAATGGAATAATTTATGCCAAGTATATTTTTATTTTTTTTCCAATATTGAAAAGTTTATAAACATTTTGTAACTTATAGTGTGTATGTATGAGAAGCTCATGAATTTTTTTAATTAAAAATTTTATTTTATTTCTTTATAACAAAAAAAATGATACTGTTAGAATCTCCCAAAAAAAAAATTAAACAAACATTGGTACTCAGAAGTGTTTTATAAAATATAACATTTTTAAGAGAATTTAACCTACCAACTTAAATTGGGACAAGATATTTAAATCAAACCAAAATCAATTCAAATACAATTAAACAAAATGACATAACAAATCTCCATTAACATTCACATTCACAAATACATTTAAATATATTGAGACAAAAAGAGTTACACAAAAAGAATATAAACTAGTGAAGCGATATTGCAATACTGAAAGTTAAAAATTAATTTAAGAAATAAAGATAATAAATATAATCAATCACAACACGCTTTGTGAACAATAATCTATGATGAAATTTTAATTAAATAAAAAAATATTATAACAATAATTAACTTTTAAAAGTAAAATTAGAACAATTTTTTTATTTTATTTGCTCTTCTCTATTTTCGTTTTTTTAATTTTAATTTTTATTCTCGCTTCTTATTTCTAACTGAGTACAAATTTACTTCTATTCATAATTTACATATTAATATCCTCCAATATTCTAATGATTTTTTAGTCATAATATTTTTCTGTAATAAAAGACACGACCTTTACTTAAGTATTCCCTTATATAAATTATTCTCCAATTTGTGTATATAATTTTCTTCAATTTCATACTAGGATGTTCTATCAAATAAAACCTCTATCATCATGTAACATTCCTTGTCAGGCATAAAACATGTTCAAACAGATAAAACATTCAAGATGTGTGAATTTGTACTAAGTCATTCTTTTGGTGATCACAATGTGTATGAATTTATACATTACTTAACAATCCAGCCCTAAATCTTCTCAATATTTCATCAAATTGGAAGTAATTTGTATCACATTTCTAAGGAAATGTTTGTATTGAATATATATATATATATATATGAATTCTTTAGATTAACAACAACAACAACAACAAATAAATAATAAGTAAAAGAAACCATGGTGTTAAAATTTGTAGATAACCAATTTATCCTCAAATGAAGGATTCAACATCCAATAATGTAGGAGGCAATTTGTCAATTAAGCCTAAAATCGACAAGTAAAATTAATTGGTAAATTTGTTCAATCTGTTCCAGCTTCTGAAGACATTGCATAATAGAATTCACTGTCTTTGCAAAATTTTAATCACTTAACAACGAATGTAATGACTAACCACCGCAAGAGTACATAAAATTGTCATAGTGATGTGGGTTAATCCTTGATTGCGAAATCAGTCTTCAATCTTCCTACAAGATGTGGTAATGTCTTGATGCTGTCATTGATTGAGGAGTCAACCCATGACTCCAAATCGTTTATTGCTTCAGTCCCCATCATTTGCAGTTTGGCTGAGTCAAACTTGTCTTGGCAAACCATTAGAGACCTATTCAATCTCTCTTGTAGCGAGTAGGAAAAAAATAATTTTAAGAAATACACTTGGAAGTTGTAACAGTACAGAGAGATAAACTTGTGATAGTCTTGCAAGTTACTTTTCTGGATAAAAACGGGGAGATTTGAGTATTTTGATATTAAGAAGTATTAACCAGAGTAGATGCAGAAATTGTAACATAAATATACATATTATTTTTGTTTTCTCATTGTAAAAGCAGTTAAAGGAAATAACTCTTATCACTGAAGAATGTAACTATTAATATGAAATTGTAACACAAACTCAACCTGCAAGTTTCTGAAACATAGGTTTTGTATGTGATAGCAAATTGGATCCGAACTCTGTTTTCAAATGATATGAATGACGGAAGGCCAAAAGAAAGAACGAGGAGTTCCAGAAACTAATCTTAAGATGAAAACTGATTAAATATATATATATATATATATATATTGCCCTTGGTAGATAAACAATGACTGTTGGTTTGATTTCGAAAAGGTACAAAAATGAGAAATCTGCACAGAGGATCAACATTTTGGTGATTTCCAAAGACCTAGTAATATGAGAGTGCAAGAAATTTTGAGGATTTTATCAAAAAGGAAGATGAATTGAAGGATGTATGCGAGTGTGCACATATGCTTGTAATACTAGCATGTTTCAGAGTTACTGAATTTGATGATCTTATGGATGAATTCTTTTGCACAAATCATGAATATTGGAATGCTGAGAAATCAGAAGCTGGAGAAAGTCTTTTACTGTGGTTAAATTTCAAGAAAGTTTCTGGTGTTTCTCTTTTGTCTAATATATGTGCCTTGGGAATGAATGTAGCAAAGGTTTCAATGAAAGCCAAAGATTTTGAAGATAGCAAGAAACTCGAGGAGCTACGTTTCTTTGAGCCGCGGAAGAACGTTGCTGGATTTCAGATTCCAATAGGATGGGGCAAAATGATGGAAGTTTCAAGGCTCAAGTATTGAACAAGGTGAAAATCAACAGAGGATAGACATACTTTGGTTGCATTACCATAAAACATTGTCAGGTAATCAAATTTCTTTCGGGTGATTTTGATTGCATTGAACAGGAAATGAAGTATATGAACAGCATTTTATTGCTGTTTGCTTGAGTCCGGAAGAATGTTCGTAATCATATATAGCACAATTCACTTGGTTTGGATTGGATTGATTGTTCTGAAAGTGAAGGCCTAAGTCTGAGTTTGAGCATCTGAACTTTGTATTCTTTGAACTTTAACAGCTATTTTTCTTCAAATCATGGAAGTTCAGTATTGTTTTGAAGGCCTTGATATGATTCTTTGATTGCTTATAATTATTAATATTGCTGTAGAAATTTCTTTCAACAGGTATAAAAATACTATTAATAAAAATTAAAATCACTTATTAAAAATAATTTTTTCTAGAGAGATGAAGCCGGTGCCCTATTTTAGTAATATCAGGCCCGCAATCAAGGGTAATACTGTCATTTGGAACAAAGTAGGGTTTCCTCTTCGTTCTATATAAACCGCTTCCCATGAAGGCGAAGATGTGAAGTCGCGATTAAAACTTCTCGTTGTCGTTCTCCTCTGCCTGATGTTCCTGTTCTTCGATTTTTAGGGTTAGGGTTTTGTCTTTGTGGGAAAAATGTTTGTAATTAGAGAGAAAGAAAAGCCAATTTGCAGAGCAAGGGCGTCGAGAAACTCGATGGCGTGATTTGCATTGAAGGTTGGCAATATCAATATTCGTTAGCGATTCTCCGTGCCTATCAAATTCTCGTTTTGAATATGGCCTCGAACAAGTCGCTACATCTTTTATTCCTATGTTTTTTCGAATATCTTCTATTTATTATTATAAAGAAAATCAACCAAGTTTCATTGTTATAACCATGGAGTCTTGGCTCTGGCAATGGATTAACCGACGACTGCCTTGGAGGCTTGACAAAACCTTCAACCAGAGCCTCATGGGGTGCAATGTAAACAAACAAAAGAGTCGGGGTGATTTGAAACTTTTGAAAAACAATGGGTCTACATGAAATTAACCCACCCCTCTCTTTCTGTCTTAGATCAAACGGCTGTAATAAAAGTGGGACATGAAAACCCCAAAAGTCATTCATTTCTATCTTTCTCCCAGAGTGTTAGTGGGTTGGTGTGTCAAAACCACTTGCTAGGGTCTGGCTAGCTTAGTTGTCAGGGGCTTCTAATTTGTGACCATAATTAGGGTTTACCTTGATATTCAACTAATCCAAGTCAAAGTTTTCTTACACTATTTAAATTCTTGAAAATCAAAATTGAATATCTGGAACAAAAACAAGGCATGTGATAAACCCCAATTAAATGCTTAACGATGCTTGCCAAAAATCATAAATTAAATTAAAATTAACAAATAAATTATAAAGTGGTATATGTGCAAGTAAATTCCTCAAGTTTGCAGAAAGCTCCCACCCACCTACCTATTCAATACTCTCATTTATCCATCCGTCTAACAAAGAATACAAAACAATTTGTATTTAACTAAGACATTTTCAATGAATTTATTTTTGACATGACAACAACATTCAGGCTTAAATAAGCACTTATAACAATAAATTAAATGCCCATTAATGATAGATACTACGTTGTACCGGCCAGAATTCATTCCTAGTTTGTCTGTTCTTTGAAAGCATAACAGCTGGAGGGCCCAAGTGTCGTTGTCTTCAGCCAGTTGGCTAGTAAATAGAAACGTCATTACCACAATATTATCATTATCATCATCACCAAAATTGCCATGGAGATTATTTGCTTACAGACGAGACAAACTAATGAAAGCAAAAACATGCTCATACATGAGAGTCAAAAAAGGAGAAAAAAAAAATAAAGAAGAAAACAGAAACATGACAACAAAAACTACAGCTGCCCCTACCTGCATAAGCTCATGGCACAGCAAGAGAAACAACTGTATCTACAGCCAACCAAAAGTCACTGCCCATCAATTTTTCCTCGCACACAATGATAAACAAAGATCCAAAAGAAACAGGTCGCTGCAAAATTTCCACCTATATTTACCATTCTGCGCAAGTAGTGTGAGGGTAGTACCAGGAGAGACACAACGTTGCATTCCATTACAACATTTATAGTTGTACTTGTCTGTCGAAAATCCAACTGAAGGGGATGATCGGTCCTTGTTTCGCTCTTCCTTGAGCTCTCTCCTCCAGCCTTCTGATTCTTGGAGGTAATCCGCAAACATAGTCTTGAGCTTTCCGTCCCTCACCAGACAAACCAGTTAGATTCTCAACCTTCCATCGCCCCACCAAGAATTCCAAAATGTCAGCATAGTCCTTAGCAGTGTAAACCCCAAGCCGCTGAGCAACAGCTGAAAAGTGGTCAAAGAGATTATCATCACGGCCATCATACATCAAATGGGCTGGCATAGAGATCTTCTTCCTCATCATGTCAGCAAAAGCCATGATAGTTCCATCAGGATCAATCTCGAACAGCTTTTCCACTATCTTGGTGTAGGCAGTCTCATGGCGCTTCTCGTCTGCAGCAATTATACCACATATTTGAGCCAACTTCATGTCTCCATGCTCCTTGGCTTGCCGGGCAGTGTTCCCATGAGAAATAAAGGTTGCCCTTTCTTGGAATGAAGTGTAGATGAATCCAAGGTAGGGACTGTTTTCTGTTCGAGGGTCCTACAAAATTTCAATAGAAGGGTAAGAAGGAAATTGACAAAGACTAACCCAATTAGATGCTGAACTCTATGGCAACCTACTTCACAGTCTTGCATCATCATTACAACATTAAGATTACTTTTCCTTGGCTGCAGCCTTGCATTTTGGAGGGAAAAGTAACCAAATTAAATCATAACATTGATTTGGAGATAATATTCAAAGACTAGCACAAAGGAGAAGGAAACTACACTGACCTTTTTCTACTATGATTGAGCAGATATCAAGAAATAGAATCTAATTTTAACTGCACCACTACTTAAAAAATGGAAACACAAAGCGAGACAAGGAAAAGAAGCGTGAATTGATCACAAATGCACAGTTATAAAACCATTTTTGCATGAAAATATCTGCATGCTCATACACACGTATGTGAGGGTGCCTAAGAGCCAATGTAAATGCATACAATCAAAAAACTAATCTCCTAAATAATCTGTAAGGAGAGACCTGAACTCTTCGTATGAACAGAAAGGAATCCCATAAGTATGTGTGAGTGTAAGTGTTTGCATATGCATCTACTTTATAAATGCCTTCCTATCAGAAATTCAGAACAAGGCTGCTTAATTTAGGAGGCAGAGATCTCACCATTCCCGATCCAATCAAATACTGAATTGTCTTCTCAATTTGTCTCATGTCTACTCGTCCAGACAGATAGAGATACTTATTCAGAAGGTCGCCATGCCTATTCTCTTCAGCAGTCCATGCTCTTGTCCAAATAGCCCAAGAAGTGAGGCTTGCACCTGTTTCGTCACGAACCCCATCCAAGGTATTAAGCATTGTTTGATAAGTTGGAAGAGCTTCTTCTGTGATCATATCTCCAACCAAGGCAACAAAGTAATCATCTGGAATCTCTTTTGCCCTCTCTCTTAGTTCCTTGACTTGTTCCTCGAATCCATCTGAGGAAGGATCTGGCAGAAAATCTTGGGGTTGCCAACACTTCTCAACTGGCTTGAGGTGAACCAAAATGTTCTGCTCAGCCCAGTCCTCCAAGGATTTAAAGATTTCAATCTTTTGGGATGGCATGGAGTGGGTGACTTGAACATGCACCTCCCGAGGAGGCATAAAAGGTTTCTTGATATTCTCAACCTCCCTGCACGAAAGAACCGAATTTGGGATCAGATAATTGCAGCTAAGACTGAATTTCTAACAAGGAATAGATGTAAATTAAAGCTATAAATAAGCACTAGAGGGGAAAGCTTTCTTGATTAGCATGGCTAATTCTCTTATATTTTTCTGTTTTTTTGTTTATTTCGTACAAGAATTAGCATTGCTCATTCATGCATATAAGAGATCAAAACTAAGAAATTATTATAAACAAGTGACATATCCATGGCAACAATAAAATAGTAAACCTGTTTTCCAGAAAGTAACTGGAAAAAGAATCATGGTTAAAAACTGAGTTTAAAGAAACATAAAAATGCTCCAGATTTGGATGGAAATACTTGCCAAATAATATAATAAAAATAACGGTGTCTATCATCAGGCTACCAAGAAGATAAGAAACAACATATGATGAATATCAAAAGAAACAGTCATACCAAATACAATTAGGCAGAGGCAAATAAATATCATCACAGAAGGTTGCTTACGGGCATAACTACCAATGATATTTGATGTCACAGATACCACAAATCTTGTACATAAACTAAGGCAGACCACAAGAAGTAGTTGACTAATAACTAACAAAAGCAAGACGGGGGGAAGTGATTTGAGAAAAGAGATAGCACAAAGATTTACTTAGTTCCTACAAACATGACATGCAACTATACGTTTGATAATAGTCAAACATATTCCAAGTAAGAAACACAATGTGAGAATAATTGCTCAAAACAGAAAACTAGGCTCACCAACTAAAGTTTCGTCTTTGAATTAGTAGCTGTAAAGATTAACATTTAGGAAGTCAATAATTTAGAAAACAAAAGAAACAAAAATTCCAATAAACCAAAGCCAATGATCCTAGTTCTTTGACCTAACATAGCAACTTAGTGCCATTTAAAAGATCCACAACCCATTAAACAATAAACAAATTAGTCAAAGATCCACCAGCAATCAAACAATGTAAGGGATGGTTTATAAAACTGAGAATATGTGCACAGAGGAATCCAAACTACTATCACCAACTTGAGTATTCTTTGTCAAGATGTAGATTCAACCACATTGCAAGAGTGAATACAAGAAGATAACAAATAGAAAGTGGCAAACATTACATCAAATCACCAACGAAAATAAGTGTAATTATGTTAGAAAAATTAAACCCCCAGAATTATAAATAACTAGAGAGAATGCAAATGAAGAATGGGCAATGCAATAGAACACGACAAAAGGCATGTCACAGCAGTCAGAACTAAAAAACAGAATGGCTTTATTTCCACCTGAGCTTGGCCTGCGTAATGCAGGTAAAGGGATACGTCATTCAAGAACCTTTCAGATACAGACAAAAACAACTTATATCACCAGAACATGAGAAACCAACACCCGGGCAAACATGCACATACTTGTTGAAACATGCAATATAGAGATGCATCAATTAATAGGGTAGCATCCAGAAATAAAACGCAACATATGCATTCTACATAGCCAAAACCAGGCGGCTCAACACATAATAAGGAAAAAAAAAAAAAAGAGGGAAGAAACAGAACATGAATATATCTCAGCAAATTAACCAAACAATTAATCACATTCAGAGCAGAAATTTGCAGTGAAAATAAAAAATAAACAAATAAACAAATAAATTAAAATATTCTAACCACCCCCAACCACATATTACAATTAAAACCAGCAAATCAAGTAGAACCATTTCAACCACCAGATTTCCAAAATATAATTATTCCTAAAACGAAGACATCAAGATTAATAACAAAAATAAAAGTGCCTTTGTTTCGATTTTAGAGGGATTAAAGAAAAGTTTCCACAACAACAAAACAAATGTTTTTTAATAACTTTAGGGTCATAAGAAACACTGTTTTCATTTCTTTCTTGCACTTCAACAAGAAATGGGCATATAACTGTGAAAACTAGAATTTGACCATTCTTGAAAAAAAGATCAAAAGAACAATTATGAAAAAAAAAAAAAATTGGGCACATAACTGTAAAACCAAGAATTTAACAATTCTTGAAAATGAGATATTTACAAAAGCACACCACCGAATGTCATCATCTTCATTTCCACTTTCTTTCTTCTGTCGTCTGACTCAGAAACCATGCTAGAAACGGAGTAAGTAAAACAAGAAAAAAGGCCATCAACATCACAATCAAAATCACAGAGTCCTGCCCAGAAAATAAATTTGCAAATATCATAATCAAGACACATATATATGACTGAAACAGATACCACAAAATCACTACATCCAAAACAAAACACAATATATAAAATAAAACCAATTCTCCATCAAGTTGAATGAAACCTCATATAACTCAAAGACAATGCATGAATTTGAATCAAACCAGCAATAGCATCCAAAATCCTACAACAAATCCCCAAATTTTACTAGAAAACGCGTCCCGTCTCCAAAATAAATAAAATTTGATTAAAAAAAGATGCTAAAATCTTTATTATAGAGATAAAACCAATCAAACCCATTTCATCAAACTCAAAAAAGTACAAAAACAGAACATTCACGTAACAGAACATTATCAGAGACATAACAATACATATGCAAACCCATCTCAATAAGTCAAAACAAAATAATTAAAAAAAAGAAATAAGCAAAAACAATGCATTTCAGAAAGTAGAAAAGAAGATCACAACGAACCAAAATAAAGAAATGCAGAAATAAACCAAATTAACGCGTAAAACCAAAAAGCCAGATCCAAAACCAGCTGCATAGCAAAAAGACATGCAAAGATTTTCTATACAAGAATCTACTCAAAAACAGAAACGCAAGATATGGAAAGCACCCACTTGGTGTTAGAGCGCAGAGTTGAAGCCATGGAAAGCTTGGGAGATCTGAAAATGGCCATTTGTGGGAGAGCAAAGGAAGGAAATTTCGGGGTTTGGTTGGTGAAAGGACTAAGCTTGAGAGCCATTGCTTATTGCTTCTTGTTTTTACCGATTATTTTCTTTCCTTCTCTTTTCTCTTTTTCTCTAGCTTCAGTCTCCTCCACAAAAGAAAAAAATGAGTGACAAACTGGGAAAGAGACGACAGTCAAATATATAGCCCACTTGACGAAATAATTTTATGATTATTAAAATTAAGTCCAAATATTTAACGATATTACATTTTCACCCACACAATTTTCGATCACATGCGTAACGTGAAAAACGACAAAGTACTAAGAGAGTACATGGAATTTCTGTAAGGTCCCCTACACGTTTCAGTCTGATCTGTTGAGAATCTAGGGTAGTCCTTACCACAACCATTCTGGTGCATCGTATTTCGTATATTATTTTTTTATTATTAATTCGCATGGACTTTGTATATTACTGCAATACACTCAACTAACGTTATATTTAAATTTTTATTTTGATATTTTAATTAAAATAATTTTTATAAAATTTTAATAGTATTCTAAATTTTTATAAAATTCGATTTAAGTTACAAGTAATAAATTTTTAAATATAGCAATGCATGTTTATTTTATAGTTATGGGAATAGTTTAAATTTTTAAAAATTTTTAAAGATATCGTGCAAATTTTTTAAAATATAATCTTACAATGTCTAATATTAAATTAATTTTGAACTAAATTTTAAAATATTAGTCGATTGTACGTGTTGCATGTACTTAAAGTCGACTCTACGTAACTGAACTTTATTTATATATCAAATGATATGTTATCTTTAAAATAATTATTGGTTAAAAATCTTAAAATTTTTATATTTTTAATTGAAATGTTTTGTTATTTATACAAATATTTTGTTACGCTATGTTTGTTTGTGTTGTATAGTTTTTAATTTTTTGTATTATAATTTATAAATTATTTGTTATATATATATTTATATTTTGTACATACATTGACTAATTTTAAAAAAATATATATAATATAAAATTTGGAACATAAAATAAAAAAAATTGAAAATTATAGTAAAACATTATATGAAATTGTATGATTTATGTACCATAATTTTATTCCTTATGGAATAAATTTTAATTCTACATAAATAAAAATATTCATATATAAAAAAATTAATAAAATTTAAATCATCACAAGATATATATAATTCTTAAATCACGTACATTATCATTATTAAACTTATAAAAAATTATATAATTTTTAAAAATTAAAATTAAAAGAGAATTATAATTCATTTGCTAGAAATTAATAGTGAATTATTTGTACCGACTCTAAAATAAAAAAATTAAAATAACCTTTTTATTTTATTAATATTAAATAATATTTAATTAATTATTACATCTTATCGCTTGACTCATATTAATTATATCTTTAATTTGGACTTTGCCACGATGCAAGTAGTTATTATTATAATTAAAAAAATTTAGTGTATTAAAAATTTAAAATAATTTTTATAAAATTTAAGACAATAAAGTATTAAAATATATAAATATATAATAAATAATATTTAAAATATAAATAAAAAATTTAAAATAATTTTTTAAAAAATAAATATAAAAATACATATATACACCTTTAATTTTCTTTTTTTATTGTGTGCATATCATTTGTTTAATTTTTAATTCATCCATATACATCATGATAGACCGAGTCTCCTCGATGATTATATTAATTTAAAGGAAGATCTCAACTTATCTTTCACTTATTAAAATGTCATTATCAAGTATGAATGTATAAACACAAGATTAGAATCAAGAACATTTATTTATTTTTTTTGACATAATTTGTTACATTATTTGTACATTATTAAATTAATTCTATTTAAATAATTAAAAATAAATTTAAATATATAATAATTATGATATATTAATTTAATATATTAAATTGAATATTAATTATTAATAATATATTAATTTAATAATTAAAAAATTAATATAAAATTTATATATACATGCACAAGCTCGTGCACGTATTAAATAATATAAGTGTATTGAATATTCATATTTTATAAATTTATGTCTTAACTTTGGTACACGCATATATTTAAAAAAAAATTATTACTTGCGAATTGAAATTTTGGTTGAAATTAAAAAAAAAATTAAAAATAAAGTAAAAAAATTTAATAATTTAAAGATTTTATTTTTTATTTTAAATTTTTACAAGAATTGTAGCAAATTATAAGTGATAAAAAAAAAAAAAAAAGTTAAATGTACCGAAGGTGGTACATGAATGCACCGCAACTAAGCCCATAAATTTAGTGTATAAAAAACAACAGAGTCAGTACAGCCGCCAATCAGTCACTCTCATAACACACAAGCAGTAGCAGCAGTCAAATTAATGCAGCCATAGTAGAAAAACCAAATTCAAATTCAATGCCGACAACATCCAACCATTTAATTTAATTTATTTTTTTTTTTTCAAAAAAAATGAAATAAATAAATTGAAATTGATAATTAATAAATGATATTAATAGAATAACACTAATATCATAAGCATTCTCCATTTCCCTTTTCAAAATTCTGCTTTGACAAAATGGTAGCAGATCAAGATGTGTTCTTAGGTTTCAAAATTTTACCAATTTTAGAATAATATTATCTTATTAATTAAACTTTTAAATAATTAAATAAAGAATTAAAATATTTAAATACATACACGCCATGTAAGAATAATCTATTTATATTTATTTATGACTAGCTTTGTCCTAATTAAAGGAGTGAAGACAAGATAACAAGCAAAAAAATTAAATAAGACGGTCCAAATAGACGGCTAATAAAATTACATTATTTATTTAAAATTTTATACTTTATTATTTATAATACCAAGTGCATAATTGTTTAAATTAAATTTAATGTAACAAAATTGTATTGTATAGATATACAAAGATATGTTTATTTTATCGAATTCTCTTTTTATATAAAAAAATTTAAACATTGTAATTTATAGCATCTCAAATTTTTTAAGCAAATGACTTCTCATGATCGAGAGCAATAGATTAAAATATAATAAAAAATAAATTTTAATTTTACATAAATAAAATATATATATTAAAATATTAATATTTTTTAAAAAAAATTAGATAAATTTAAATTTTGTACACATTTATCATCGTTAATAAATAATTTTTAAAAAGTTAAAATGAAAAGAAAATACTGACCCATTCATTATAACTTAACAGTGTAAATATAATGATTTTGAAATTAAAATAATAAGATATTATTATTATTATTATTATTATTATTATTATTGTTATTTATTTATAGTGAAATTAAAATAGTAGATAAAGCAGTAGAAAAATGAAGAGAAAACAGGCACATGACAAAATACTTCCGACTTCTCTGACTTGGTTGCCATGTAAGGCAGATACATAGAAGCGCTGCCACAGGATAATACAGGCACATGACTCTGCGATTTGCCCAGTTTCATATATATATATATATATATATATATATATATATATATATATATAAATTAATTGTTTTCTATTAAATACGTAAGATAAGATATATTAAATATGTTCTAGCTATTGCTGAAAATAAATTGACCAAGTCCGGCCGCCAATCACTTTAGTCAGGTAAGTAAGTAGTCAAATTAATGCAGCCCTTGTAGAAAACAAATTCAAATTCAATGTCAGCAGCTTCAACCAGTTAACGCTTGTGGAAATGATACTACGTCGTGACATCCTCCTATCATGAGTTTTTTAATAGATGTGAATCTGTGCAATCCCCACTTGAAAAATGGCTTACAAATATTTATATCTTGAATGCTGAGGAAAGCAAGGTGGGTAGGAAAACCGCACTCAGGGAAAGATGCAATGCTGGAACAAATTGATATCGTTAATTATTGAAGAAGGGTAAGATTATGTATGCGATTGGGCAGGGCCTCTAGTCTGTCACAATCACGAATGTGAAACTTGGTCAGTTTTGTACAAGGCAACCCTCCTTCAGGAAAGGAAACAAGAGATGGACATTGAATTATGCTAATCACTTGAAGATTGTGGACCTTATGCAAAACCATTGGGAAACAATTTAAAATTTACACAAACGTGAATGTCGATATTTTCAAGAGGTGTTGTTATCTGACCTTTCTGCTGCTCCAGATTGGAAACATTGATAAACTCGAACTTGCCCGAGAGCCTTAGGTAGACTGCCACTCAGTGACAAGCAAGCTTTGAGCAACGATTAACATCAAGGTGCTCAAACTGTGGCAGGTAACTCGGATTTTGGGAATACAGATGGGAGAGATGGACAACTTTTAATTTCTAAGTACTCGAGAGGTGTACCTTCTGCCGCCATTGTGGATATTGTCCTCTTCATCTATCAAAGCCCTCAAATTATTGCATCCGATGATCTGCAGTTGTTTAAGGCAGGGAGGTAGCTGGATTCTGGCAATGTATGTCAAAGATTCACAGGAAATAATGGACAAACTTTCAAGATATGCATCGGTGCTCTTCATTCATGCCTCAGGCAAGGATTTCAGTGCATCACCATTTCTCAATTTGAAGTTTCCTCAACTGGTTAGGCAGACCAGCCTTCGGAAAAAAAAGCCGAGTGAAGTGCAATCACTTACATAGATCTCTGTAAGGGAACTAAGGGCGAGCAATGCTTGTGGTATCTTCACAAGGCCTTGGTGAAATCCGATCAATTTCAGATATTGAAGTCTGCATGGCAACCCCAGCTGTTGTTGGCCTTTTTCTACCTCCACCACCAAGGAAAGAGGTTGAGGAAATATTCCAATCCTTAATTGACGAAGGCAGCTAATGTCTTGCAGTAATCCACTTCCACTATGCCATTAATATGTGAGCTCCTCAATATCATACATCTCCAATTCTATCAAGTTTGGCTGCTCTTGCTTAATTTGCCCGTGGAAAAACACTTGATTCGACACATCCCCTCAAACCACTGAATTCAGTGAGCTCAAATCAATTGTACTTCTCCACGTCACCTTTTTACATCCACTAATTTTTAATTGCTTGAGAGTTTGAAGACTTGGAACTGTCGCTAGCAATTTTTCACAACTACAAATGACTAGCCTCTCCAGTGAAGGAAGATGCTTCGGTATTGTTCCTTGCAGTTTAGAACATCTTACAAGATAAAGCTCTTGCAAGCCAAGAAAACCCACAAGCCTTCAACTTCTCGCATATCCTCCAAAACAAAGGGTCTCTGGTGATGGAAAATGCACTGAGCTCCCACGTCCGTAAAACTCCAGACCCACACTGTTTACCCTATCCATTCCCCTTATAAAAAGATTCTTTAGAAAGGGAATTTGCCCTATTGAAGGCAAGGAAGTAAACATGACACAATCTTCAAATCTTAGTAGCACTAAATATATGAATGAAGAATCTCCCAACCAATTTGGAAATTTTGTACCGCCATAGTACTTGACAGTGAGCTCTTTCAAATTTTCATGAGGTTTTAGCATTTCAAACACGCGTGTTACATTTTCTTGCTTAGTTGAAGTGTTGGTAGTATTCCAAGTCCATCGAAGCAATAACTCTTTTAAGGTTTCTCTTTTCATTTAACAGAGCCTCCATGGCATCACCATCATCTTTTACATTCTCCAAGCTCAAAATATTAAGTATTCCACGAAGATGTATCAAGGACTTCAACTCTCGTAATCCGGAGCCAGAATATTTTCCCACAACAAAACTATACAGCGTCTGGAGACTAGTCAATTTGCCGATTCCAAGAGGCATTTCCTCCAATTCTTCTACATTGGAGTTATTGAGATGACGTAGTTTGATCAAGTTTCCAATGTCTGCACACAACTTCTTAGAGTCGACAAAAATATTTCAGCAGAAGTGTTTGTAAATTGTATAGTGTGGTAATGAATTAGGGCTTGGTTATTATTGCAGTTTGGAAAAGGTCAAGATACCGTAGATGCTTCAAATCTCCAATAGAATTTGGTATCTCAAAGATGTTCTCATAGCGCAAGGATAAGAATCTTAAGCGTGGGAGTTTCAACAACATATGCAGAGCATTATAAGCCAAGTAACGGTTAAACATAATTGACAATGTCACTGGTAAAATTGTTCGCAAAAATTTGACATCATAAAAGACTTCCAATCTTTCAATGCCATCAAATTCTCCATAACTGTACGATAAATGTCGAAGATTTGAAAATGACTTGGGCTGTCGTCTCTTACCTTCAAACATATCCTCCATTCTGAAATATATCACCCATGCGGCCTATTGAGCTAGGACATTGATGAGGTCGTGCATCACAAATCGAGAAGTATTGGTACTTGATTGTTGAAAAAATGACCTCGAATGTAGCCCGTGAAAATGCTTGCAGCCTAAGTCTTCCATGTGCATCTCACTATCTTCATGATGCAACAAACCTTCATCCATAATAAAACTATCTCCTCTTTTCCAAATTCATAATCTTTTGACAACAATAAGCGACATGAAAAACACCGTTTCAAATATGGAGAAAGATAATAGCAGGTCACTCTGAGGGCTGTTATAATGTTGCATCTCTCTTCTGGTAAATCCCATATTTTGCTTTGCAACACATCTTCCCAATCACTTGGGTCATATTTGCCGCGCAAGAGGCCGCCAAGAGTTTCTGCTGCCAAAGGTAAGCCCCTGCATTTGATCACTATCTTCTCACCAATTGCCTTCAAGGATTTATGCATATTGAAATCTCTCGTCCCCAAAGAGTGTTGAGGGAACATACGAAAACATTCATCATTTGACAACTCTTTCAATGGATAAGGTGGAACAGTCCCCATGATATCTGCAGCACCTTGATTGCGAGTAATGACAACAATCTTAGCAAACTTCAAATGGACAGCTCATGACAGTCCAGTCATCATAATTCTCATTCCACGCATAATCTAAAACAAGGAAAAATTTCTTTCCGGATAATTTCTCCTTCAATTTCTCTTGAAGCAAATTTAACTACTTTTCATCCTTAGTCTCAGTATCGATGGACCTTCGAATTATGCTTGTTAAACTGATAACATCAAAATCTTCAGACAGACATGCCCATGCTTTGAGATCAAAATGATCTTCTGAGCAAGAGTTGTCTTGCCCACACCCCCAATTCCTATAATAGGAACAACAAAGAATGGATCAACAGAGCTTGAATCATCCCTCGACAACAATCGAAGTATCTCATTCTTTCCTTTTTCCCTACCGTGCACTTTGGCTTCAAAGAGGTTGTGGGTAGTCTTTGTCTATGTCTTTTTTCAACTTCCCTCCTGTATTTTCTTTCAAATTCAGTAAGTCTTCCTGCATTGCAATATTTTGTAATCTGGCAGTGACCTCCGTTATTTTAGACATTATCATGCGATCAAACTTGATAGTTCGTGGACTAAAAGTAGAGCAGCAAGTAATGAATTTCCGAAACTTACTTGTACTTGGTTGAGCTGGTTCAAGCAGCAACTTCCTACGAAAAGCTTCAGTTTCAAACTCATCCAGCATGTCTGCAACATCATAAGCCAAGTTCTAAAGATCGTCAAGCCAAATCTTCACAGACTGATCAGTCGTCTGCTTCTCCCCTGCATCATCAAGCACAGCCTTAATGTTCACCAATAATTTCTTCCATTTCATGAGATCAGCCTGGACTTGCTCCTGCCTTGAAGACAGCTGAGGTCCCTCCGAAGACAACTTCTTGGCCAGCATCTCAACCGAAGCGAATAGAATCGCCTCTCCGATGTTTGACAAGTTTTTTGTTTGGGCAAGGAATGGGCTGCAGAAAATGAAGAAGAAAAAATCTGCAGGAAATTGAAGTACTGGAATGAACAAGTTTAGTTTTGTTTGTGATTCAGAGAACAATTTCCGAAGGGTTTCAAGCAATCTATGAAAATTTAACAGTGGAAAATGAACATCTCAATGAAAAGTGGGATGCATGATGCTTTTCCCAGAAAAAGTATCAGGTTCTTTTTTAATTTTATACAAGCTGTTAATCAATTGTCAGAAACATAAGAATGAATAAACTGGTCATCTTTTTGAGTCTTTGGTTCTTGCTAGTTAGTAGAGTAATTTTTAACTCTATCTCCATCTTCTTTTTCTTTTCCTTGTTCTCTCTGATCTACTGTTTTTCTGTTTCTTCTGCTTAATGGAAGACAAAATAAATTGAAAAATGAAGAAGATAGAAAGGCGTTTGAAAAAAGAAAAAAGAGAGAGAGGAAAGATAAAATGAAAAGGGAAAAAAGAATGGTACAAAAAGAAGGGCAAGCTTGATGTGTATAATTAAGAGTGTCAATTCAAAATTTGTATCTTATTTTGTGTTAAAAGAGATTAACATTAATTCAATTTTTTTAATAATTAGATTAAAAATTGAAAATTTAGTACAATTATTTAATAATTAAATAAATTGTAATTATAAATTCATATTGAAAACAAAACATCATTGTATCAATAAGAAATGGGATTTATGTTGCTTTTCTCATAAAAAGTATAATTTTTTTTTTTAAATTCTATACAAACTATTAATCAATTATTTAAGTAACATATTAACGTATAAAATGTTCATCTTTTTTAGTCCTTAATTCTTGCTTGCTAGAGGAGTAATATTTAACTCTATCTCCATCTTTTCCTTTTTTTTTTCCCCTTTCCTTATTCCCTCGGATCTCCAATTTCTCCCGTTTCTTCTTCTTAATGGAAGACAGAATAAACTGAAAATGAAAAAAAAAAAAAAAGAGAGAGAAAAGATAAAATAAAAAAAATAGTACAAAAAAAAGACAAGTTTAATATGTTATAATTAAAGGTATTAGTTTAAATTTTCATACAGTGCTATTTTAAAGAGACTCATTCAAATTTTAATAATTATATTAAGAATTAAAAATTTTAAGTTGACATAATTATTAAATTATCAAATTAGTTGTAATTGTTTTACTTATTTAGTATATATAAATATATTTTTATATTTTAACATATTTTTTATAATATTATGTTTGTTGGTAAAGAAATTAAAAGTTTTCAAGCTGCCAATTGTTAAATGTGAACAAACTTGTTACAGGAAGTAAAGCATACCTGGAATCTAATCAGATGTTAATTGGTGATGAAGTGTTAAGAGAGAAAATTTCATTCAATGCAACAAACGATTAATTGGTGTTGATTTAATGTAAAGGATTGTATGAGATGTGGGTTGGAGTAAGAATCAACCAAAGACTTATGAAAGGTGACAAGAAAAGAATAAGAAAAGAACCTCCTTGTAATGTTGAACTTGGAGTTTGTTAAGGCAGAATAAAGTCTCGCGTTGGTTGATTAAGGAAAGGATCATGGGTTTATAAGCATGAACATTATCTCCATTGGTGTGAGGTGTTTTTGAGTGAAGTTCAAAAAGTAAATCCATGAAAGTTTTGGTCCAAAGTGGACAATATCATACCATTATGAAAATAAGGTAAGATTCATACTTACAATAAATGGTATTAGAGCTATATCTGCATTTAATAATGTAGATCAAATCACTCGTTGCGAACAAAGGTAATGGGTTCTCTAGGTCACGATTAGTTCCGAATTTATAAGTTCAAGAAAGGTAAAAAGTTCAGTCTTTAAGAAAGGCATGTACTCCACTTCACACGTGATAAAAGAGGAGTTGACATGGATAAAGAAATGATGGTTAGATAATCGTTTGAGGGGAGGATATGAGTTTGTAAGTATGGACATTATCTCCATTAGTATGAAATTTTTTTAGGTGGAATCTAAAAGCAAATTCACAAAAATTTTGGCCCAGCAAACAATATCATACCATTATGAAAATAAGGGAAAGTCCATAATTACAATAGAGTTGAAGACAGCATTAAAGAAATTACATGGTTAGAGTGAGAATCAACTGAAGAATTATAACAAAGAAAAGAACCTACAAATTGAACTTGGAGTTTAAGACATGAAGAAATAAATTTTAAGAAATTTATTAGCTGGATTACTGCATGCATGGATATATGAGAAGAATCACAATTAATTCTGATCTAATTTGTCATAACCATTCAAATTGTATGTCCAAATCCACAAAATTATGCCTGCAATAGAGAGTGACAGTTTATTTTAGATATGAATGGACACACGACCACACTTGATGAAAGTAAGTGTTGCAAAATAATCGGGGACACTGAAGATTTTCTCTCGCCCTTTATGATCATCAGCTCTTTAGCTACACGTCTCTCTGAAAAATCTAGCTGAATGGTACTGCTGGCCCTTTCATAGTCCTCTCCGGAGCTCTCTCTGCAACTTTTCTAAGATTTTGAGGTAACCCACAAACGTAATCTTGAGCCGCTTCTCCTGCAATGGAAAGGCCACTCAACTTCTCCATATTCGATATATCCACCAACTGTTCCAAAACATGAATATAATCCAAGGCAGTATAGCAGCCAAGGCTAACGCTAACGTTTGAAATCATGGCCATCGTACATCGTATGACCCAGCATTCTGATTCTTTTCATCATCATATCTGCAAATGCTCTCATCATTCCATTCGGATCTAGATCAAAAACTTTACTGACTATCCTGCCATTTGCAACTTCATGGCGCTTTTCATCTGAAGCGATTGTGCCAAAGATATGAGCTAGCTTTTTGTCCCCGTTCTGCCTGGTCAGCTTGGCTGTGTTTCCATGAGATATAAATGTTGCCCTCTCTTGAAATGCTGTTTAAATTGTGAAAATCTATCGGATTTTGTGAAAATCTTCCAAATATTCTTATTTCAAGGGCATGCATGTAAATAATTAATTTTAAATTTTATTTGTTAATTTAATTAATTTTAAAATTTTTAGACAAAATTATACTGTATACATATATAACTGTATATTGTCTGTGTTGAAGAAATTAGAAGCAAAAAACATACAAATTCGAAATTGAGAGACTGAAATTGCAACTTGAACTCGAATTTGTAAGTATATTATGTACCTTAAATAAGTTATTTGTATTAATTTCATGATTTTAAAGAATAAAAATCAACAAATTTGAGATAAAAAACGTAGATCTATAAAAAATTAAAAATTGATATGAAAAAAAAATCAGATCTATGGACTATCGGCAGTAGCGCTGCCGAGCAACTGCTGCAGCTGTGACGCTGGAGTAACGTCGCCGCCGGTGGCAGCTTTTTGGCGGCGACAATTGCCACTTGCAGCTGTCGCTACAATTGAGTAGCGAAAGACTTCATTTTCGGTGATCACGAGTGGCTCAATTTCGAGCCCATTGTGGGCTCGAATGGACTCGATTTCAAGCCCGATTTCGGCTTAAAATTGGAGCCTGACTCAATCAATTGAACCTATGGAAATTTCTTTATTTTTTGGGTTATTTCTTAAATTTCATAGATAATTTTTATTATTATTTAATAATATTTTTGAGTAATAATAATTTTTTTTGTGTTATTTTGACAGAAGAAATGGGAAGTTGTTTGCATTTGAAAATGGAGTTATATAACTACTTTCATGTTGATTGCACCTCATTTTCACAATTGCCAATTATAGGTCAAATTAAAATAAAGTTAACAACAATGCAATTCAACTTATTTACGTAGACATGCTTTAATCATTTTTTAAACAACTAAAAATTATACCTTTCAGCTAATCTCGTCCATGGTATGCTTTTGTGGGAGATCCATGCAGATGGTGACAACAACGAAATGTGATTTCTTATTGACGAGCATTTGTTGCTTAAGGTTAGAGTTCTTGTTTATCACCAATTTAGACTTTGAACAATATTTGACTGAAAATCTTGTTGAGAGTACACAACTCAGGGCAAGTTATTTCAATAATTGAGTGCTCATTATCATAGACAAGATAGATAAAAGGTGAGCTTGGTTTTTCTACTATTCTTGATTTAGATGCTATGCAGATGTCCCTTTTCCTTTCGCAAGAGAGGTTCTTACTTGGATGGGCATGATTTTTTTTACTATTCTTGATTCCTTCCTTGGGACTGTAAATCAAATCATCTTTAGGTTTCAAAATCGATTTTATTTGCATACTCAAATTAGTTTTCACATTTTTAAAATTTTAGAATTTTTTTTTGATATTCTTTTGGTGTTTTTTATAAACAAAATTTATCAGATTAATTCAACTTGTAATTAAAAAAAAAAATGGGAACATCAATATACATGTGTTGATTCATAAAATTAAATAAAAATAAAAAATAATACACAAATTACTTATTTATATTTTAATACATTTTTATAACTATCAATATATATTCGAAGTTTTATGATCAATTTGTACAAATAAATTTATAACGGTTGAATATTGATTAAAATTTTAATAAAAATAAAATCATAAAAATAAGAAAAGAATCTAAACATTATGTTTATGATTTTACACGGATATACACGTGCGTAATTTTATTCAAAAATTTTAAAGTTAATTAAATTGATAAAAAAATATAAAGTTAATTACTTACATAAATAACCTTAAAAATAAAATTATTTTAAAAATTTTTCTATAAATTTTTCCAGTGGCCAATGTCTTATTAATTAGAATAAAAAAAAAACATAGTAATAACATATATGTAAACTATAAAAGTGGTAAAACAACACATGCAGATATCAGCAATTTACAAAATGATGCCTTGAAATCATACTTCCATGTGTACCACTTAATTGTAGCTATACTTTGCCGTATAACTTCAAATCCACATTCAGCACTGAGAACTGTTATGTAATTTATTCAATGAAAAATTCAAACCCAGAAACTTGATTGATCAGCATATATCAAAACTTAGAGTCATTCCTAGTACTGCCAGATCATTGAAACCAATCTACTATTAATGAGAGAACCCATTAATATAATAGAAAAATCTTAACAAGATGTAGATGTTGGAAGGGTTCGAGCTTACCATTCCCCAACCAATTAAATATTGAATAGTCTTCTCAATTTGTCTGACATCTACTCTTCCGGAAAGATAAAAGATACTTGAGGATTAAATCACCATCTCTATTCTCTTCGGCATTCCATCCCTCATTCCAAATTGCCCAAGCTCTGTTGTTTATGCCTGTTTCATCATCCTGGAACGGTTCCACGGAACGAGTAAGCGAATAAAATGTTGGAAGGGCTTCTTCTGAAATCATACTTGCGGCCAAAATAACGGAGTTTTTCTGGAATTTCTTTTGTTCTCTATCAGTTCATTCAGTTGCTCCAAGAATCCGTCAGAGAGGATCTTGCAAAAAATCCTGAGGTGGCCAAGATTTTTCCACTGGTTTTAGTATTGGCAATATGTTCACTCTAACCCAATTATCCACCTTGTAAGCTTGGGGAGAAGACAGCTTCTTCGGGGTTTCTGCATCCCTATATTTGAAATTCAGAAATTAATTGCCTTAGATATAGTTGGCGTCTGCTTGGTATTGCTTCCTCAAGTGAAACTCTTCAGTGAATTTAATTTCCCATGAACTTTTGCAATATAATTACAACCAAATAAACAAAAACTTTAGCGTTAGGAAAAAAAAAATTCCTATAAATTAATTAGTCATACCAAATATATACTAACTACTACACGAACGGGTTCAACATAAACAAAATCTTAAAGAAATTTGTAAAAGATGGAATTTTATTCCTTAAATTTCTTCAGAAAAAAAATCGATTAATTGTCAATACGAACAGCCTTTAGTGTACAAATTTATAGGCCTGCCTGAACGCCCTCCTTGGTTTGTACTTCTCACAAACTTAACAAATTAAATTCTTGAAAGATGTCTCATTACGTGGTATGCGAAGAATTCAGAGAAGATGAAATGAGATCAAATAGCCTAAGGCTCCAAATCTTCTAGAATCGATCCTATAAAGGTCCAATATTAATATTAAAAACAAATATTAATAATTATATAAGTTAAATGAATATTCATTTCTTATCGGACAAAAGATGCAAATAAAAGGGACAAAACCCACATATTTAATTTCAAAAAAAATTCTGCATGGGATATTAACACCATATGGTAAGATACTTATAAAAGTGCAGGCATAGAAATAGAAAAAAAACCAATAATCAAACATAAGTACAACTCGAGAAAATAATGAAACTCACCTAGAGCCAGAGTAGAAGGTGGGAGGCATGGAAAATCTTCGAGTTCTCATCTTTGAAGGGAGAAATTGAAAAGTAAACATGATATTGTCTCTGTTAACTTTTCTCAATTACAATAGAATTTCTTTCTTTTTCTTCTGCCTTTTTCTTACTTCTTAGGAGCTCTATATATAGCAATTAAACAAAAGGTCTAACGAGGAGAAATTTAATACACAAAATAAAATACAATAAAAAAAAAAGTCTTTTGATTTGTGTCTGAAGATGGTTTCAAGTCTCTTTCTTTTCTTTAAGATCAGAAATTAGAAAGTTGTCAAATGCATTGCTTTATTATGTAACCCTTCAGATTTCCAATATTATTGTTGTTTTCATTTTCTTTAAAATTATTTTTATTATTAGAACTTTAGAATGAGTGGTACTGGTACCCTTCATTCAAACAAGGAAAATTTATGTACATATCCCCAAACAAAAATAATAAATATCATTCTTCTCTTAATTTAGAGTTAACCTAAAATTTAAGTATAAAAGTAAGGATTTAAACATTAGTATTTAAACTGATTCCTTATAATTTATTCTCATGGGCAAGCTCAATTTTATTTTTAATTTTTGTCGGTCCCTTATGCAAATATGATTTTATGCATCAGACTTTATAACACAGATTTAAATAATTATTTTTATTTTTGATGTTCGAGGATATTCAAACACAAAACCATGACTTCAAACCTCTTCTAATACTGTGTTGATTTAGAAATTAAAAACTCAAAGACATTTGTATTAAAGCTGCATATTGCATACCTTTATAACTCACAAACATGCAAGAATAATCGGGAATGTGGTGCCATTAACTAATATTTCAGGTGTTTTCAATGTATTTATTAAAGCTAAAAAATAAATAAATACAGTAAATTTTAAATCTAAAAAGAAAATTGGTTGGTGGCTGTTAAACAAGTGATTGAACTCTCGACGACCTGATTGATAATTAAAATCTTAATAATTTTTCATACTTGAATAAAAAAACATTGTCCAATATTAAGGATTTTGAGGTGGTCAGTAGGGTGGGTCTAGTTGGTTTTGGTCCAAATTTTGAACATATTTAAAATTGATCGTTTGATAAAATCTACTTAAAACGTAATAGATGATAAATTAAATCAAATTCAACATAAATATTAGTTTAATTCAGTTCAAAGGTTTGGACTAAAAATTATTATTAATATTATTTATCCTAACTCAAAAATAAAAATTATTAATTTTTTAATTTCTATTAATTAAATATGAATAATTCACTTTGTTCTCACTCAACTAATAATAGTAAAACTAAAAATAAAATTTAAAATTTTATAATATATTGAAATTCTTTACAATTTGCTTCAAATCCAAAATAAAAATTAACCCAAAACTTAAAATTGATTTAATTTTTTCAAATCAAAACTAATTAAAATATTTATTTTTTAAAATCAAAACCAAATAAAAAATTTGTACCAATTTAGATCAATTCAATTCATATCTGTCCACCTTCAGTAGTAGTGAGGGTAGTAAAGATAAGAAGGTTAGAGAAAGCCATATATACAATATTATTTATTCAATATAGACGTTAAAGTTAACAAATACAAACTCTAATAAAAACACATTCATAAAAACTGATGTGACAATACTATATCATTACCACATGTCCTCTATTTACACAAGAATCCTCTGTTTTAACAAGAGCAAGTAAATATTCACAAGAGGAAAAAAAAAGAAAATAAATTATACAAAATATGTAACAACATTATAACTCTACATGTCAATTTATACCAAAAAGTATATAGTTCTAACATAGTTCTAAAGCTAATCAAATTATAGTTTAGGTAGAATTAGCAGCTAAAAAATAAATGTTAAATGGCCTATATACTCTTTTTTAAGACAGCCTCAACTAGACAGAAGAAAATTATTAAAATGTAAGAGAGGTAGATCAAATTGAAGCAATAAATTTCTATTCATATAAGTAGCGTAATAAAATATAATTTCTTTCTCGTATTCTCAGCAATAAATGTAATTTGTATGCAATTTGATTTCTCAAAGGTTCTCCTAGAGGAAAAATCCTAGCTAGCTCTCATTTTGCTGCCTTCGAAAAAACTAGATATTAAATTCAAACATGTAGTAACCAATTGAAAATTATTAAAGAACTAAATTGGTTTGAAGTATCCTTAAGATTTAGGTGCTGCGACTCTACAGATTGCAAAAATGCTTTAAAGTTCGGTTTTGAAGTCTTTTTCTATTACATCCAGTACCAAAAATAAATAAATAAAAAAATAAAATCTTTTTTATTTTTATTTTTATGCAACAAAGGCTGAAGAAAATAGCACGTAAATAAATTACATAAAAGAAAAACAAACATTTGCAAAAATATAAAATACCAAAACTATGTATGCATTGCAAGCAGTGCCCATGATTCATCCATTTGATCATGTCAAGATACAGACCGAGATTTCTTTGGTTTGCCGTACTTACTAAATCGATTGGAAATCCCAGCATCGGATAATATATCCCATACCTGGAATTTTTCAGTAATATCAATCATCACAGTGAACTACAATTTTTATTCTTTAAAAAAAAATCATTAAAAGCTAAGGAAAACATTTGTTGGATTTCTGTACTTACTTCCAATTTTCCCTTGGAACCTCCCATGGCCAGTAAAAATGGACTATCATCTGAGAAGGAAACGGAAAAAACAGCTCCCTGACAACATTGAAAATGGGCATGTGAGAACTAATCTCATATCCATTGAAGTTAATGGCAAGTTCATTGAATGCAATTATGACTTACCACTTTAGGGTTCCTGGATGCAATGCAGGAAGGTTGGTTGTTTGACAAATCCCAGAGTTTAACCTGCATCAAAGGAAGAGCGCAATGAAATCATAGAAAACCTTCACAAATGGACACCTGGAGAAATAGAAAATAACTCAAAGTATTTACCATTTTATCTGTAGATCCAGTTGCAAGAAGCTGCAGAAAATCACAAGGTAAAATTATCATGATCAGTTAATAATCGAAAGTTCACCCCAAAAAGAGAGAGAATATCAACACGTACATTGGATACTAATGGATTATAGGAAACAGTGCAAACAGCTTTGTCATGTGCATGGAGAGTAAAACTTGATTGCTGTGATGCTGTATCTGTATCAGATTTGGCTGTCCGAATATCAAAACCTTTGACTGTGCCATCTTCAAGACTCACCTAAGAGACATGTAAATGATATTAATCACTTTTTAATGCCTTTCCAAGCAAAACCTAAACATACTTGAATCCAAATTTATGCTGCAAAAAATGACTTGATAAGCACACACACATGCACAACACTTGAAACTAGCTACAGGAAGATCACACATATAAAAGACTCAAGAACAAACCACAAATGAGTACTCAGTGTGTGGATCCCATGCCAAGCTTTCTACATCGGCGTTGACAGGCCACTTAAAACCAGAATGTGTAGATATCCTCACATCTTTCTGCAATGCATGATAATAGAAAACACATCACCAAAATATCTTTAAAACAGTTGAAAACAAATTATAAACTCAGTGAAATCTTGAACTCGTGAATTTCTCTTTTCACTCCACTGATAGCTTTGTATGATGGATTTAAATTTTTTTTCACAATAAGTGAAGAAAACAGATTAATTACCAAGACTACTGAATGATCAAAAGATCCACTAAGAAGAACTTGGGATGCATGATGATTCCATGCAACTGCTTGAACCTGAAAGGAATAGTAAGAACAGCTGAAACTCAAGAGCCAAATTTACTAATACAAATGAACTAAGGTTAGCCCATCAATATCCCTAGATCACTTCATACTAATTAATGAAAAATGGGTGAACAGTGATTCTGGTATAGCACATTATCCAAACATGCACCAAAAATAAACTATCGTGGTGCATGAGTAAAATCTTGCCTTATCTGCATGATGCTCCAAGGTTAGAGTACATTTTCCTTCAGCCACATCCCATATCTTAACTAGTTTATCTGCACTAGCACTAGCAAGGATATTCCTGGTTTTTGTTTTGGGGAAAGGGGTTAGAGAGAGGGAAAAGATGAAAACAACAATATGCCCAGCACATGGAAGCGGGAATGCTGGGCATAAGCAAATCAACAACACACTATAAAGATTTGACAAACCTGAACTCCTTGTTCCAAGCCAGACCAAGTACTGAATCTGTATGACTGCCCTCTTTATATTTAATTGATGACTGCATGCAAAGCAAGTTGCAAGCATTCATAAAATTAATATCATATCTAAGGAAGGATGGCCACGTGAAGATGGGATTTTATGAAGAATGCAAGACCAAATTTAGTGCATAGCACTTTGGTCTTTGTCCTTCAAGATTTTACATATGCTACTATCAGCTTATAACCATACAATCAAGTGTATCAATGTTAAAAGGTACTCTACTACACAGAAAAAAAAATTAAAAAAAAAAAGGAAAAATGCCGGTCAGAGCACCATCTAACAAAAGGATTTTTATTTCAAATGGAAAGTTTAAAGAACAGTAAACAAAGAAGGAAATTAGTAGCAAACCTTCTTTCCTTTCTTCTTCTTCTTGTCCTCCTCCTCGTCAATGCCACCTAGTACAACGCATGGTTGTACTTCATCAATCTAAGAATGGTAAAAATGAAAGAGACTTCACATTAACTTCTTCATTAATAATTTAGTCAACTTAAAACTCATGATATGTCATCCGCCATAAACAAACATACAATGTCCAGTTCCCAATCTCGATGGAAGGTTCCATTGAACGAACAGCCATAAAATTACCTGCCAGAATATGAAAGTATTCATTAGCAAAAATATAACATTGCAAGACCCTTCTCTAAGTCAGCATCAAATATCAATGTTATTGATCATCATTCCCACCCTGGCACCAAAATTGAAAATAAAAGCAATCAAGCCATTATTTGTACAGACGAATCCATTTTTCATTTTCTGCCCGGTAAAATTTGCAAGACCAACCCAAACTGCCCCATTTTTCCCCATACACATACATCCCTCAACCCTACAACCCCAAACAGCCCTTGACCCAAGGGCATTTGGGCCTCTGACATCATTAGTTTTTTTTTAAAAAGAAAAGTTTAACAAACACGACCTAGAATATATTCTGATATTTTCCCATCTCTATTCATAAGCATTAATGCAATACATTGAACACATACAATATAAATGCCAGTAAAAAAGTATAATTGTCTAACCTTTTTCTCTGCCTTTAAGTGGGCAATCAAGCCATGACACACAAAGGGGAAATGCTGGAAGGATGATATGATGGTGAACATACAGGTTTGGATCACCATCTTCTGATTCCTCAAATATATAGACCTACTCGCAGTCAAATAATTCATGAGCATGTTAAGTGCATGTTCATGTGCATATGAGAGGGAGAAGAGTGTATATGCATTACATGCCTCGAGATGGCTGACATCATCCTCATTACGTGCACAAACTATCACTCCATCATTTGGATTAATAGTCATGTCCTCGAGCTGTTCAGAATCCTCATGCTAAAAGGAAGTTCTTGTAGCATCAGACCACAAATAAGTAATGGAAGCCAAATCACAACAAAACAAACTCATAACACTTACATCTACATCCTTTAGATATGGATCCATCTGATTACTTGGATAGTAAAGGTCTCCAAGCCCCTTGCTAAATATCTCAACTCCTAAAATCAACCAGAGACCAACAAATTACTAGTCAAACATGATATTTATCACAAGCAATAAAACGGCAATATGGTCCCAACCCAAGACATGCAAAGGCTAGTTCATCAGCATCTTGAAATCCACCCGCAACCCTCCAACATAACCAGTACATGAATTACCGTGGCCCCTCTCATCCATGCTAAAATAAAATAAAATAAAATAAAGGAAATAAAACAGGGAAAACAGAAAGCCATGCAGAAGGAGTTACCTTCGTCTTCATCATCATAGTTGTCCATGTCAAGTTCCTTCAGGCCATCAGTTATATCATCAAATTTAACCCCCGAGCTCTTGCTTTTGGAAGTAAGTGCATTTGCCACAGCTACCGCATGGGAGACGTCGTCAGCCAGCTCAGTCTCTTCAACTTCCATATCTTCATCATAATCCTCACCGCGACCATCTTCACTGCACATATCAAACATCATCATAAACTACGTCAACAAAATCATTCCAACACCAAAATCCAAAATTTTATCCGTATAATTTCATGTTTTCCTTCACAGATACTTGTGGTTCATACGATATACCATTTGTTGCTCAAGCTTGTGTCATCCAATGGGTAAATAGACAAGAATAGATAAACCAAAACAAAACCGAGAAATAACATTAAAAATTTAAAATTTAAGAAAAAAAATCACCTTCCCTCTTCAAGCCGTTCTAAAGCACCGCTCTTTATCAACTCTTCAATTTCTTCTTTCGACGGAGGCTCAGCTTCTTCAGGTACAGTCTTCGAAGCCCCTTTGGGCACCCACGATACTGCCGCTATCATTCTGCAAAACAATGCCATTAGCTATCTGCAAATTGGATGAATACGAGATTGATTATACAAATTACATTGGGGATTACGAATTGAATTGAATTTCAATTATGAACTGCTCAGAAAATTCACCTGACAGTTTCTTTACCAACGGGAATTTGAAGAAATTTTAGTTTTTGATGCAGAGCAGCCAAAAGTACCGAACTTGTTAAGGTTTATGGTCAGCGGAAATGCATTGGTCTAAAACCCTAGCGGTTGATTTTCGGTGCATCTTCTACGGCCGGGTTTAAAGCTTCAAGAATTGTACGTTAGGGTTGAGGCATTTTATTGTATAGTGAAAGGAGAAATTGGGGCTAAATGTACAAACGTCGAAAGGACTACTGTGTATGTCTACAGTAGACTACGATGCGCCCGCGCTCTACCTTTCCTTCTTTTAATACAAACTACTGTTTATAATGTATATTGTTTTTAATTAATACATTCTATGTAAAAACAATAGCAATGCACTTTCTTTAAAATTCTTTAAAAAATATATTTGTATAAATCTGTTTTTTCTTAAAACGAAATATAAGAAAAATTATTTAAATAATATATATTTTTTAAAAATAAAAAATAAGAATAAAATAACTTAATTACATGAATTATTTTACATTTATTTTTAAAATAAAATTATTTTAGTTACTTAAATTGACTTACCTCTAACTATAAGAACACAATAATTACAAATAAAATAATATGCATTGGTTTTATTGGATTAAAAATTTTATTTTTCTCCAAAAAAAATTGTCCCCCCCCCCCCCTCTTCCTTCCTTATATTGCTTGTCTACTTCTTTCTCTTTTTGTTTTTATTTTTTTTCCCTTCCTTCTAAAGTGTTTAATTTTGTATGAATAGCTTGCATCCATATTCTAATTTTTGTATTAATATATTTTAATTAATTATATATCAAGCATTATAAATTTTTTTTTTATATATATTTCAATATCAATGCTATCAATCAAACAACTCAATTTTATTTTTTAGCTTTTACAATTATCATTCTAAAGTTTATTACAAGATAATTTGTTTGAATGTAACATTTACACTTGCTTTTAAAACAACAACAATAACAACAATAATATAAGTGTATTTTTAAATTTTTTTCCTAAAATTTAGCAAAATTATGCATCGATTTAAATTTTTATAAAATTAATTAAATAGCAAAATAATTAAAATAACTTTATATATATAATTTTAAATTAGTAGTATTTTTTATATATTTTTCGTAAAATTTAGAAAACTAACAAAAAATATTTTTAATAACTATTTTTTTATTTTAAAATTTAATTTAATAAATATACATAAATTATATGCTAATTTTAAAGAATAATATTATAAATTAATCATTTATGTAGAATTATTTTAATTGATATAAAACATTTTAAACTATATGATATAATTAAATACTGATGAGTATTATAAATTACTTGCTTGTATTGAATTATTTTAACTATTATAAAATATTCTCATATATAATTTGATATATTTTTATCAAATAAAATAGTGTATAATTTCATACAAGTAGGTAATTTATGTTATTGTTTTGTTAAAAATATTATATAATTTATATATATTTATTAAATTAAATTAAATACTAAAATATAAAAAAAATATTTTTAATTGTATTTTTTTGTTAGTTTTTTAAAATTCATAGAAAGTATGTAAAAAATACTACTAAATTAAAATTATACACATAAAATATTTTTAATTATTCTGCTATTTTAGTTAATAGTAAAATATAATAATAATATTATTAAAAAGTATTTTATGTTGATTTTATAAAAATTTATATTTATATATAATTTTATTAAATTTTAAAAAAATATTTAAAAATACTCTTGATAATACAAGGGATGCTAAAATTATCATAAAAAATCTAAAATTAAAAAAATATATATGCCATGAGATCTTCAACCTTGTTACATCCAATCCATAACTTCTTGTGTTTCTTTATTGTCTTACATCAGTGCTGCTTGTTTTTTTGGTAAAAACTCAACAGATATATCACCAAACACTCAATCAAATAACACCAAGAAATTCCCAAAAAAAAAAAGAAAAAATTAAGAAAATATAAGAGAGAGAGAAAAAATCACACAAATCGGTTAAATGGCTTCCGGCCGACGGTAGCCGGCATAGAAACGGTTGAATCCACGCTCAGATTTCCCACAGATTGCAGAGATTGATTCTTGCCCAAGACACTTTGAGAGCTGGAATATTTGCTAGTAGAAAAAAAGGAACCTTTTTTCCACTTGAAAGAACCAATGCCTTGTGTCAAAGGAAAAGAAAGCCTCCTTTGTGATTCACTGCTTGGAGTCCCTGGAAATCTCTCCTTTGGATTACTACTAGCTCTCACTTTAGCTTTTGCCGAGACGGTCGGAGTCATGTAGTTCGGCACAGAAAATGGCGGGCAGCTTGTGAGGCTATCGTCGTCCTTTAATGGTATGTCGAAAGGAGAGGCAGCTCCACTAGCTCTTGCTCTCGAGTACTTTGACAAGCTTGGACTGCCCTGTGGGATCTTACTCGTAGCTGGACTTCGAGCAGGTCTTGTTGGGGTGAGTATGGTTGATTTTGTAGACTTTGGCGTGGGAGTCAAGTTGTCAAACCCGAAATTGTATTGCTTGTGAGTGCTTGTTTGTGCCCGGGGGCTGGGCTTGATTTCGGAATTTGGCCTCGGTGGTGTTAGTTGAAAATTCTTCATGGCTGGGGTTTCTGGAGTGTTAGCCTGTGGCAGTTGACGTTCTAACAAGTTCCACCACCACGGGAATCCTCCAGATCTGATATCCGCAAGAGATGTTTGAGCTGATTTAGGAGTGGATTTCCACAACTGTTGGCAAAAAACACAGCCAAAACAAGGATAAAAACATTGCATTGAAACTCTGCATATCAATATATAACCTGCCAAGATTTTAGACCTTGGTCTAAAAAACAGTTCATCTTCAAGCTCAATATGGTTTCTTCTTGGCATATATGTGCCTATACACATGCATTGAGTAATATTAATTATGAACATAAGCTATATTGATGTTAACCAGCTAGACAATTTTTAGCTAATATGAAAACTGGGAAATGATGCATGATATATAGAATTGGAGATCAAAACAAAACAAAGGAGAAGTATGTTAGACAAGTGTCGATTTAGCTAGCCAGAGGGGCATCAACAACAATGACCAGCACACTTAAATTAACATAACTAAAGCTGGATATAGCTAAAGTTGAAAAAAAGTACCTGGTGGGAATATGCATAGGCCATGGCTCTTTCTCTCTTGATGACAGCCTCTACCTTTCTCTGCAGCCTTGCCTCCATCTGTTCTTTTGTTAGCAAGCTTGCATCCCAGTCTTCCTGGTTTCCTGCTTCGGACTATACCAATATTTCCAACAATTAGAGTTACTTATCATACATACAAGACTGACAAGAATTTTTGAAAAAAATACAATAAGAATTTTAAATATTTTGTGAAGAGTGAACAACGGGGCCAAACGTAATATCAAGGATAAAGAACTTACACTGAAGGTCCATTTGCCCAAGGTACTTTCCACTTCCTTATCATTTCTGTGTTGAGCTTGTCGTCTTGCTTGGTTCTCCAACATCTGGATCCTCCTTGACTGAATCTGAGATTGGACGCGCACCAAGAGTTGCATGTATTTCATGGCATTCACTGTTTGTCGCTTAACATTTTGTCCTCTCACTACTCCTTGAAGTCTCACCAGACCCTTCAGAGCTCTGAAGCTCCTTCTTGCCTGTATAATAATGTTCAGATTATTGAATTTGAGCAAAATTGCAATATTCAGGCAGAGCATACAGCTGTCCTGCATTTGCCCTGATGACACTCTCAATGTAAAGTGCATACTCTGGACAGAACCTTACACATAACACTTTTATACTGAATTCCACCATGATGTTTTCAAGTGTTATTGCTACAAATATCATAAATACAACCAACACTGAAATGATTGCATTTAAATTCATCCAAAAGACAAGGGAAAATACAAGCTTACCATGTAACCTCTATAGACTGCTTGGATTTTAGTAGCTGAAGCATGATGGTATCTTAGAGTTGGTTCTGGTCTTTCCCTACGCTGCTGTTGGAAAACTCGAGGAGAAGCAGCTCTGGGGGACGCAGCTCTCGGAGAAGCAGCTCTTGGTGAAGCGGCCCTTGGAGAAGCAACCTTCAGAGAGGTAATCCTTTGAGAAGGAACCCTTGGAGGATCAACTCTTTGAACGACAAAAGGAGGTGTTTTGGGTTGCTCAGGAGGGGTAGGAGGCTGGAATACTAATTTATGCTCTCTTTCAGCATCGCCCAAAATTTTCTCAATACTGCTTGGCTCCCTGAAGAGGGGAATGAATGAATTGGTTTCTCCATGCCTTAGTTTTCCTATCCCTTTCTTTTTCTTTTCGTTTGTGCTTTTCTTGTCTGATTCCTGCAATATGATTAAGAATCAGCAAATAGTTACCATCCTTCTCATGTAAAAGCATACTATATAACTTAAAAGCAAAATGTTCAGAAGGCTTGAATTTTTACTGCTTTTTCAAACAACATGTGTTCTTTTGATCATTTCTTATATTTGAAGCTAGAAGCTCTCCCTATATAGCAGGAACAGTCTGCTGGTCAGGAGAACATAACATGGACTGAAACTAAATAGGAATACTCAGTTACAGTTACACATCTAAAACTTGTTAGGCCAACTTCAACTATTTCTTTTTTCTCCTTTAGTGTTTGAAAACTAGCAGAAATGATAATCTAAAAAAGTAATATATCAATCAATAATGGAAGAAGTTCATTGTTTTTCACAACAGTTTCCAACACGCACAATCACAAGATCACTTACATGGGCTGGTTTCTCTTTGGAGTGGGATGTAAAAACCCTCTTTATTGCAGAAAACCAACTCCCTTTCTTTCCCATATTTTAAGCATTACTGTCTCGACCTGGATATTAAAACAAACAAGACAGTTAAGCATATGCAGCTCCAAGAACATGTACTAAATCAGTAATAAGTGGAAGAACAGCTGGTAAAAGTCATATTAGCAACTGCAGATAATATTCAGAACATAATATTTCAAATGACTAACACTCTGAAGGATCCGGAGCCTTAACATGCTGAAAGTAGAGAGATGAAAAAGTACCTAAAAAGCACAAGCTTCACATGGTTTTTGAAACCCTTATGACCCACACATTGTCTTTTGCAATAAACAAAACACACAGACAGATAAGAACAGCAACAATCAAATCCCACATGAAGCTCTTTGAAACATATCTAAGAATGAATTGATCAACAACATATACGGCGCATATCAGCTGTATCTAAAGCAATTGATAACCACAGAGAGCAAAAAAAAAAAAAAAAAAGACAGATAAGAAGAAACATAGGAATCTCCTAATTGGATTTGGAGTTTAATGAACAGAGCAATCTGTCATGCTTCGACATGACAATCAATTTTCTGGCTCTGAATTCAAACCCGTTTGTTTATATACAGGTCACAATTTGAGGTGAAAAAAAAAATCTACAGATACAAACTGCCAAGCAGAAGTGTGCAGTTTAACACCCATGACAAGAAATTCCAAATTTTTTAAAAATATTTTAAATATATACAAAAAAAAAAAGAGTACTTGAAAAGCTTCAAAGACTTCATACAAGGATTAACCATTTCGAGAATCAGAAATTGTACCAGGAAAACTAAATCATCAAACAAAATAGCTGATTATCAGAGAAAAGAGGAGAAGAAGAAGTAATTAATATTTCAGAATTTTCCATATTTTTTGGTACAAGCAGAGTTGATCATTCTCAAAATCATGAGTTTAAATGACAATAATTCTCCAAGGAAACAGAATCTGACACATTGAAGACAAAAAGAAAGCAAAGCCACAGAAGAATTAAATACTAAAATCTCCTGTAACCACCAAAAAACAAACCCTTTCATCTGCAAAATACCAAAATTCAGCCTTATTTTCTCCAAAAGGAAAAAAATCAACACATACCAAGAAATTAATTACCTCATGGGGAGCTCCCAGTTCTTCAAAAACAAAACAAAAAAACCTTCAGAAAAGAGGAAGAAGAGACCAGCCAGCCAGAGAAGACTGCTTCTTTTTCTTTGTATTCCCTCTTTAGCCACCCTCTCCTTCCCAACACAATATATTTGCCAATTGTTTTCTCTATTTGATCAACTTTTACTCCATAAATAGATTTTGTTTTGCCTTTTTGTTTATACTTTTATCTCTCACTCTCTCAATCTCCATCTCTAGAACAAACTTTGAATGTGGTTTCTGTTGCCTGTATGAATTGAATTACGCTCTTATCTTGCTTACCACCTTTTGGATTTATAATTTTTTTCCCCCTTTTTTTTTTGTGGGTTATTGAATTAAAAGAGCGATCATCATTAAGACAGAGAGAAAAGGGAAAGGGAAAGAGAAAGAGAGGGAGAGGTTGGCCCCTTTCTCACTCAATCTGGCCAACTTCAACTAACTTTACTTCAAGGGGAAGACTATTTGGACAGCAAACTGTGTCCATTGATTAAAACGGTTAGGTTTGGTACAATGTTTTTATTATTTTCTAATCATATATTATAATTATTTGAGTAATAACATCCAAATCCCTATTTTTATATTTTCTCCTGTAAACATGCAATATATCCATTTAATACTAAATGGGTCCCAATTCTGTCTTATTACGCTCATAATAATTGACATTCTATAAGCCTCACTGAAGGGCATTTCTGTCTTTTCATAAGAGTAGAGACTACTTTGATATAAACAGAAATAATATGTTTCTTTAAAAGGGGAATGCAAGAGATGAGGGATCCGAGTGTTATTATCCCCACAAGTATTAATACTAACACCGTTGTTACGTTAGTGAGATGGTGAAATTTATATTATAATATTTACTAGGATTTATTTGTTTATAAATTAAGATAGATGCACCTCATTCTATGCTCACTCTCTTCTTGCCTCGTGTAATTCACGAGCCAATAGAAACACCCAATGTGTTTCATGTTTGGCTGGCTCGAGTTTTTTTTTTTTTACCCTATATTTTCTGGGCCAACAACACTCAATCTTGTTCTTTCCATTTGACCACCTATGGTGACTTGAATTCCATTGTTTGACCCAAATTGAAGTTCATACAAGTATTCTTGAACCTTATTGCAAGTTCTTGAACTACAATCTCAGAATTTCTTACCCAAATTTCCGGTTGAGGAGTCAACTCCAAGTCCTCTTCTTGAAAAACATTTTTGTGAACACTAATTGGCCTGAGATGGTTCTTTTCCTTTTTTTTCCTTCGGTTGCCTCCCCTTTTTTCAAGTTAGGAGCGTGTCTTCACCTGCTTTTTAATGCAAGTGGGACAAGTCCTCAAAGAATTTACTACAGTACAGAGAAACATATCTACCAACCAGATAAAACTATTGATAAAATGATAAGGTGTGGTGGTCCTTGCGATGGAATTGTGGGTCATATGCTATCAAAAAATCATCCGTGTGATATAAGCCATTGGATCTGTAGAAATCTCTGAAAAGTTTTCAGGATCTGGGATGCACAAGCACGAGTCATAAATTTTGTTTGGTTGTACAATAAAATTTGTAGTTATTGATGTACCATTATTAACAGTCTGTCTACACACGTGAGTTTTTTGAAACATAATATTGTAAAGAAAGAAGACGTCAGCCCATGCCCCCACGTGCCCCCGTTGTAACGTTACCTTTGTAATCTTTTGTATTGATGTTTAAATAAAGAATTAATTTATAACTTTGAATATTAATTTAAAATTTTTAGGCATATATATTATACTTGTAATTTTATTAATATTAATTTTAAAAAAATTCAAACTATATAATGTTTGAAATTAAAGTACTAAAATTAATTTTTAAAATTATAATAATAAAATTATTATTTATCAAATATAATCGGTGAAAGACTAATAAATATTAACGGTTAAATAAAAATGAGTTTGAATGATAAAATAATTTATTGCATAATTTTTTTAAAATCAAAATTTTGTATAAAATTAACATCGACAACAATTTGATACTAATAATGAATACATGATGGCATCTAATCTCATCTAATCTAGTAATTAATTTGAGGTCTTAAACTGAAAGCAAGACATAATGTGGGAATTTTATCCACCAACTGACAGGCAGGTGAGCAGTTTATCACCTAATTACTATTCTAAAAGAAATTTAATTATTGCTAATTGGAAGCTTAACGGGATTGTGAAGGATAATCATGATATCATCCATTCCTAGTGGTAGTTATTGTAGTAGTAATTGTTTGGTGATCTGCAAAATAAGACTCAATCAATTTCCATCCTACCAAACATAGCATGATGATTATTAGTTTACATACCGGGTTAACTTCAACTAGATAAATATATTAGAAAATAAAATATTATAAAAATTATTTTAAAAATTTTAATAATTAAGTAATATTTAGTTATTTTGATTTAAAATATGAATAAATTCAAATACCCAAACCTAAATGATTGCTTTATCGAATTGTTGAATTAATTTTTTTGCTTTACACGTTTTTAACTAATACAATGGTGCGTGATTAAGCATTAATGTATAAAAAACAACAGAGATAAAGTCTACTACTAGTAGTAGTAGTAGTAAGAGTTCATCATTGCTTTGAAAATGGAATCTCCACTAACTTCTATTGGCGATGAAAGATTCCTTGTGCATCCAAAGGTAATTGTTGTCTAACAAATTGTGGGCACAATTCATTAAGAAAAAGGATGCAAGGTTGTTTTCCTAAAATGAAATTGATTAAAGATATAGCTTACTTTTAAGATAAAGGGCCTAATCCCTCTAAATTAGAGCATATTCCCACGTGTCCCACCAAATATTTAATGCAAATTAAGCATTGTATTTTGAATAGAATAATGTTAGAGATACAAATTTTTTAGACAAATGATACGTACAAATCAATTTGACACAGTAGTATCTGCTGAACGAAAATATAAAATTAATAAAATATTTCGTTAAATTTATATTTTTATTTATCCATTAATAACATATCACATCAATTTATACATGATAACTTGTATAAAAATTTATATCCCTGTCATTATTATTTGTAATTATAGATTATGTTATTAATTATGCAATTTTTATAATGAAAAACTAGCAAAAATTACAATTTACAACATAGTATGATATTATGCAAGTTAGAAATCTAATGATTTAGGTTGTTAATATACAAGATTGTAAATTTAAGCCTATTCTATTTAAGTTTATACAGATAATTAATGTTTTAGAGATGTATGTTATGAAAATCCTAACATACTATAAGTGTATAATAACTAATAAAATTTTAATGCATGTATTATATTTTAGAAATGGTCAAGCATGGCAATAATTCTAATTACTATACACACACATATATTTATATATATACATACATGATCGAATTGAAGGGTTATATTTTGATGTATTTAAACTTTTTCACATCTAGAAAATATTATTAGATAATTCTACTACTTTTGAATTATTCTAGAATTTTTATATTATATTATATCACCCACCACTAGTATTTCGTCTTAATTTTGCAACTCTTCCCTAAACAAGATTATTACGTACTCCTTGCAACAGCAAGCAAAGAGAGAAACTTCATGCATGCATTACCATTGATCAGTATGCAATCCTACCTGCTATAAATAATGGTTCCCACTAAGCTTACTACCATAACATTGAGTTGTTTAGAATTAAGATGGAAAAGCTTCCTAAGTTTGTTATTGTGATGGTTGGATTATCACTTATACTAGTAGGAATAGTAGAATGCCCGAAACTTGAGAAAAATGAATTCACGAGAATTTCAGAATTAGATGACAGCTCAAGTAATGAATCGATTCACAATCTGGCGCTAAAAAAATGATAATGAAACAGAAGATGATGGGGTTGTTGATGCTCGCATTGGTGGCAATAATAAAGCGAGTGGTATGGGGATTGGCCGCAGAGCTAGCTAGGGTTTTTGCTGCAAGGGTCTTTGGTGGTCAAGGTAATGTTAGAGGTCATTGTGCATGGGAAATGTAAGTGGAAGGAAGTGGTGAAGGTGGTAAACTTTGGGGCCATGTTTATAATTTATAAGCTTAGAGAGATTGTCAAATCATGCTTGTGCATGTATTACGAGATATGTGCATGAAGAGGTATAAGATTTCTTGTGTTTAAAAATTATAATAAATAAGAATCTCCTTCCACTTTCATTGAAAAATATATTGTGCTCTTCCCTTATTATTAAATATGTTAAAGACATTGAACTTTTTAAATTTTATTATTATATGTTTATTCTTAATGAAGTTTAAATTATTGTGTTTAAGTTAGAGAATTCACAGTATTTAAAATATTATTGTCTACGAGCAGTGTTATTGCAACTCCTCTAAACTTGTTATAAAAATTCATATGTTATATTTTACAATTTTAATATTGTTGATAATTACATTAAAAATAATTGTACATCTAATTATATCAGAAGAATAATTGTTTAGTTCAAATATTTTAATTCGTCACGTGTTTCACCAATAATTTGTTATTATTATCAAGTCATATACTCATAAACATTACTTTTTTTTTGGGTTAAATTTTAATTTAATATATTGATTTTTTTTTCACAAATTTAAAAGAGATTTGGAGCGTTAGAGAAAGAAATTAAGTCTTATACTCATAAACATTACTTTTTTTGGTTAAATTTTAATTTAATATACTGATTTTTTTGTTTTCACAAATTTAGAAGAGATTTGGAGCATTAGAGAAAGAAATTGTGCAACATAAATGAGCTTAACCTTCAAAAGGGATTATATGCAACAATTAATGGTGCCCTCTAGTAACTTTTTTCCTTAGGTGATAAACGAATTAATTGATAGTATTGCTTTGAAGATACAACCCCACATGTATAAAAAAAAAAAAAAAAGAATTATTTTCTCGTTCTTATTATTTTTCAGCTTCATATTTTGTAATTTTATTCTTTAACCAAAACTAATTGAATGTAATGAGCTCATGTTTTAACAATTTAACAATAAAAGCTAATTAGAAAGTGAAGAAATTAAATTTAGAGTGAGAAATACTTTGAAGGGTTTATCGAGAAGACAAAAAGTATATAAAACTCATTGTCTAACTCATATTTTTAAGGTCTGGGGTTATGTAAAAATTCATATGGTAGGCATAAGATCTCTCGCATGTTACAATTGTAATAAATAACAAAATTATTTTTATTTTCATTGAAAAATATATTGTGCCCTATTTTCTATTAATAAATCACAACCTGCCACTGATATTTCGTCTTAAAGCAGCACATTAATAAAGATTATCATGTACTTCTCACAATGGCAAGCAAATGGAGAAGAGAAAGCCTCACGGGAAAGGCGTACCATACCTACATACCTCCGTTCAAATTAATTTTTACCACGTATATTTTTATTTATTTTTAAAATTAAAATTTTATTAAATACTTTTTCAAAATTTATCATAATTTTATTTCATAGTAAATTTTGTAGAAAGATATATCTACACTACAAATTGACAAACTAAAAAATAAATATATTCTTAATTTTATTTATTTTTATAAGTAAAATTTTAATTTATATATTTTTATTTAATTTTTAGAACTTATTAGATATATTTAGTAAAAAAATAAAATAATATTTTATTAAAATTTTTTTATTACATATATAGACATGCATGTATTAATTATCTAATAACTTGATTTAGAACTACTTATTACTCTATATAAAATTCATAATCTATATTTAAAATAATTTTATTATATAAATATTCAAATAATTTTAATTTACTAAAATATCCTAATTTTTTATTATTTATTTTATACTAGAAAAATTATATTGTATAATTTTAAAAGTTTAATATAAATTATTTGTTAAATAATATGATAACATACTAATAATATCTATTTAAAGTTAATTATAATTTTATATTATTAAAAATTTAGAATATAAATTATTGTCATTATAAATAAATTAAAAAAAAAAATAAATAAGTATGATTAAATTAGTATTTTATTTATAAAGATAAATAAATTAAAATTATATTTATATTTTATTTAGCTAACTTATTGTTAAAGGTAAAGTATGAATATCTTTTTGCAAGTTTTCTATGAAGTGAAATTATTATAAATAGGGGTGAACATAATTTTCAAGTCAATTTGAACTATATCGAACTATTTTACTTGACCCTACTAAGAAAATAAATGAAAAATTATTTCACATATAAATTAAACAATTTAATTTTTTTCGTGATGTTTAATATTAACTCAAATAATAATATAAATTTTTAAATAATTTGTTATATATAAATTTTTTATGGTAACTTATTTCTCTTTTCTTTTCTTCACTGAATTTTTTGTTCATATATTTTATTATTTTTATAATTTAATATCATTTATTTTATTTAAATTTTTTTTTATTAAGTTAAATTTGTAATTTTAAGTGAATACTCATAATATTGAAACTTTATAATATAAACTTTGCTAAAAAAATTAAGAAACTAAGATAATTGATACATATGGTACCTTAGTTTAGAATTGAAATTGAAAAATATAGTACTTATTAAATAGAGCAAGTTCTAATTTTAAATTTTAAAACTAATTTTATTTAGAATAAGTTCCGATTTTACTTGAAACCGAAAGCAAAATTTAATATGCTCACTAGTCATCCCCAATCTCAAGGGTGATATTTGATAAAAACCTCTTTTAAAATAACCAATCATAATAACAATAATAACAGTGATGAAATTTAAAAATTGTGTCATATTTTTATTGGATGATTCTATTAAATATTAAAAATGGTAAGGGAGAAACTTCGTTTGCATGCATTAATGTCTTCTCCTACTCTCACACTACAAATAAGGCAACCCACTGAACTTATCACCAAAAAGAAAGTACTCCTATTTCTCTCTTGTAAATCTCGGAATTTCTTTGTTTTGCGCTGAAATAAGATGGGCAAGCTTCTTAAATATGTGGTTATGATAGCTGTAAGATCAATCGTGCTAACAAGGACAGCAAAGTGCCAGAAACTTGACGGTAATAACGGTGGTGCTATTGGGTTAGACAGCTTTATCTCAAAATCTGGAAAAACTCATAGTGGATCTGGAACTGGAGTTGAAGCAGGTGCCGGAGCGGTTGTCACCAGTAAATACAATGGTCGAAGAGATGGGTGTTGGAAATTTTATATCCCAAATCCCTCGGAACAAATATATCAATCAAATAAAAATAAATATAAAAGAAATCAATTGCACATCATAAAATATTTATATGAAAAATTCTTAAATTAGAGAAAAATTACAGTTGCTAAGAATGGCAAGAGAAAAAAATTTAATATATAAAAATGATTACAATTACATTCTTAGTTTTTTTTTTTCACTCGCATTCAAAATCTTATTATATCCAATTTTAATAGATCTTACCATTTCTCACAAGAGGTTAGATTCCTATGAGAAATTATATAATTCTAGATATTAACGTATTCTATTTTACAAGTGAATTTAAACTCCTTATATATAATAAATAGTAACTTATTTTTATCCTATTTTTTTATAAACATAATCTCTGAAAAACTATTAATAAAAATATATTAGGAAATCTATTAGTAATATATATCTTTTTTGAAAAAGAATCATATTCTAACAATCTCCATCTTGATAAATTTTTTAAATTAAATGACAAATCATCATTGCTTCCAAAGTCTCCATCTTTTTTGATATAGTCCACTAAAATTCACAAGATGAGGCTTATGAGAAACAATATCTACAATTAGGTTTCATGTAAAACTCTTTTTCAATCGCACCATAATTCTGGTCATAAAGAATCATCACACTCCACCATATGCAGAGTACAAAATACTTGGAGTCAAATTTTAAGATTTTCTTTTGGCAAACATGTCAACCATCCTCTAGAATAATTATTCACTTCCATATTTGGCTTCCTTGGGAGTCTGAGTCATCAACATAAATTCCACCACATCTTGCATAATTGTCAAACAATGCCTTGTGTGCAAAAATTATAGATCGCTAGCAGTAATACATCTTCCTCCATGGCAATCTAGCGGCATATCATAAGAATATCCTTTTCAACTATCATAGATAAAATCAATGTCTTTTATAGAGATGAGAGACACACTACTAGCAATACTATTAGTATCTCTGTTTACTAATTTAAAGCCACTCATTGAACCTGTACCATTTTCTTTTGGATAATTCATTTTAAGGTATCTTGGTTGTCCACACCTCCAAAAAATGAAAAGAATTTTTGAAATTATTTTTTTTCAAATTGCTGGTTACCAATATAAAATCTTCAGAAGCTCAATCTTCATTCTTCGGAGATCAGTGCACTAGTAATTTCTTGAAAACTCATAGTTTCTTTTCCATACATCAATGTAGCTAACTTGTATTTATAAGAAGGTGGAAGAGACTAAAGAAGCTTCAATGCTTTGTCCTTTTCTTCAATTTTAACTTTAATAGCTTCTAGTTCAAACATGAGACTATTGAGAACATTAAGATAATTAGAAAATTTTGTACCTTCAGCCATTCGCAGATTATGAAATTGCTCTTTCAAATACAACTAATTTGAGATATTTTTTGTTTGATACAAGTTCTCCAACCTTACCCAAAGTTCTTTTGTTATAGGAATCTTTCCTACATTTGCAAGAACGGTTTTCACCAGCCACAATTTTATTGCACTAGCCGCCCTCAAATTTAGCTCTTCCCAATCTTCATCACTTATACTAGACTTACCATAATCATTGTTAGGAATTCATTTGCCCTTGAATGCCTTGTGTAGCCCAAATTGGATGATCAATATATCAATGACTTGTATTTACCATAAGTCAAAATTGATTCTTCCACAAATCAAACTTTGTTTGGTTTGATTATTTACTTGATGATATATTTGTTTTACCTTGGAACCAAACTCTGATACCATTTGTTAGGATTTTTAAGTCCTATCCTAGATCATTAGAATAAATATATCGATTAAATAAAAAATAAAAATGAAAAAATATCAATCACAAAATACAAAATATTTATGTTAAAAAACTCATATACTTGAGAAAAACTACAATCGCCAAGGATGACGAGAGAAAAAATTTACTATGTAAAGTAGTTATAATCATACTTAATAATTTTCTCACACCTAAAATCCAATCATACCAAATCTCAATAGATTTTATCGTTTCTCTCAAGAGATTAACTCTTATAAGGAATTAGCTAATTTCATATATTGCATTGTATATTATATTTTACAAGTGAACTCAAATTTCCTATATATAATAAATAGTAACCTATTTCTATTTTGTAATATTTAAAACAAGAATTTTAGAGCAACCAAAAAACTACGAATAAAAATAGATTAAGAAATCTATTAGTACTCTGTATCCATTTTGAAAAAAGAATCATATATTCTTACACGGAGCCAGGACGGAGAAAGAAATGGTATCGAAGAAGAAGAAGGTAATTTATGGGGCATAGGAGCTGTACGAAGTGTTGAAGATGGAAGTGGTGAAGTTGCCGTGATTAGTGGCATGTTTATATTAAATAAGTCATGCTTTTGCATGTCTTGTAGCATATGTGCATCTGAGTGATATAAGATCTCTGGCATGTTACATATGTTATAAATAAAAAACTCTTTTTACTTGCTTTGCAAAATATATTGTGCTCTATTTTCTACTATTAAATCATAAAAATATAGGTATATCCCAAGTTTAGAATAAGTTTGAGACATAGATTTGAATTCTTTCCTCAGTTATTTATTTTTTAATTTTAGAAATTATGAACAAAGAGTAAAATAAATTATTTTGATAACTACTCCTAAATTTTAGTCTCTTTTCTTTTTTAAAACACCTCGCTTTCCTAAATTCATAAAAAATTTAATTACTGTTCTTCTTCTTTCACATTTACAAGATTCAAGAACAATCAGCAATTCAATTTTTTGAATATAAATAAAAGATAACACTAATGATAATCTCTAAATCTTGAATGGGCAATCAACATTCAAACAAGTGATAACCTAACCGAAAAGATTACTCATTGTTTGACTCGTATTTTAAGCTTAAAATTTTGGATTAAACTAATAAATTAAACATTAGATGGAAATAAGTTTGACAATGACTGTTTTCTTTAATGAAATATTAAGCCGAAATTTTAATTTGTATTTTGAATTTTTTATTATTTAAGTTTATTTGGGTTTGCAAGAATTTCGTGGGCATGTTATTGATTAAAAGTATAATATTAGAATTCTTTTTTTCCAAACAGTGTACTATGTTATAAGCCAGCAATTATTAGTATGTGGAAAATTTAGGAGAGATTACGTTTGAAAGAGATTGAATCACTTCGTTTTTGGATGCGGTGCCGGGTCTGCGTTAAAAGTATTAAAACTAGGTCGAGCTATGGTCCATACATGTATTGGTATATTTGAAAAATTTTATTAATTTCAACTTAAAATACTCCTTATAAAAACAAAAAATAAATAACCAAAATTTAAAATAAAATCAAAATTTTAGTATTTTAAATTTTTGTTATTTATTTTAAATTTTTATAAGGGTCATTTTAAGTTGTAAGACACAACAAAATTTAAGTATACTAACACAACTAGATCCATTAAAATTAAAATTTTGAGTTTTTCTATAATTGAAGGACCACTATACCAAATAAGAATCTTAGGATTTTGCTCCTAATACTTAGAATTTCAAGCTTTAAATCTAAAAGACCTTGTACTAATTAAAGGGGACAGAACACTTATAATACATGTTCTCGGACCCAACTCAAGTAATGTGGAATTTTACATATTGAATGTTTAAAGATAAAAAAGAAATAAATAAGAAAAATTAAATTTAATATCTTAATTATACATGAATAATAGTTAATGGGGTCTCTCGGAAGGGTGTTTTTTTTTTAAACCAAAAGTCTTATTTATTGTTGTCTTCCTGCTTGACGCCTTGTGAAGGATTGATGGTGAAGCAGCTGATTTGGCATGATCAGATGGAGGGGGTGAAGTGGCTTTCACCGAAACGGAACAGAGGCTGATGATGTTATGCAAGCTTGAGCTGGAATACGGCTGTAACTTCTTCATTTTTTAGTTAGTTTTAGTCAGTGTTAGTTGTTATTTGTCATGTAACTAATTCATTTAGTTGCACGCGAAGATTATAGGTTAACAATGTTAGTTACAAGTTTGTGTATATAAGTCAATGTACAGTTCTCACTTTGTAAGTTCTGAGCAAGTTAATGAGAAAAACTTCATTATGTTTCTTAAAGTTTCTCTCTAGTTTCTCAGCAACCAAACACATCTTTTCTCAATTCTAATTGCTTTATCTGTATTGATTATTCAGTGGCCATGCATATTTAAATGAGGTCTGTTATATACAAACTTTTATATAAATTAATATAATAATATTATATCAAAATTACATGTTTACCTCTATAATCGTTAGGTATGGGAATAGAGATTTTTGAACAGGATAGTACCTTCACACTAATAATTTATATATCCACTAACCTAACTATAACACTATTTCAAGAGACAAACTAATTTATAAACTTACCAGTTATGTGTATTCTTCATACTATTATGTTAAATTTTTCATTTTTGTTTCAGTAAATAAATTGAATATAAAAATAATGTTACACACACACACACACACACACACACACACAGAGCTGGATATTAGTTTAGGTATCAGAAAAATATCAATCCCATACTCGTTTTGGGTATAATCCTCTTTCCTTTGCCCACTCGGTCTCTATAAATGTGTATAAGCATTTTTATATCCTCCCTTAATATTGTGAGTTTTAATGGGTACCTGTGTAAATAGGAGATTTTGCCACCGCTAGAAGGACCAGAATATTCATATAACAAAATGTGAACTATTTATTTATCAAAAATTTATTAAACCGTTTTCATATTGTTTATATTAGGATGTTACTAAACACAAAATAAATTAATATAATTAATTTTAAGATGTTAATTATACAGGACTATTGGTTAATGAGCTGCTTCAAAAAGGTGTCTATTTATTTTTTTTAACTGAACACTAAATAAAATTTAATTTTAATAAGAAAATTTGTGAAGAACCTAAATTTAGATATTACTATACCTAAGGGAGTGTAAAAGATGTTGTATATGTGTAAAATTAAATCTCTAACTAGAAAAATAAAATATGTTAAAATTTGTTATGTTTATACCAATTATTTTCAATATATCTCAAAATATTCCATTATCAAGCAAAAACAAATCAAACACAAAACAATAAAAAACAATAATCCAATAAAAATACAATGATGTGGTATCAAAGCAAAATCTTATGAAGAATGCTTTATACGATTAAAACCTTCCAGACTGATACGAAAGCCACTCAAATTCCACTAGAAAGAGAAAGACTTATAATTAGTTATTTTGATTAGAAGAACTCTTAAATCTATCCTATGGCAACATTGTTCAAAATCTTGAAACTTTCTTACCTATAGATTTCACGAGTGACTCGTTCTAAAGACCAAAATTTCAGCCATTAATACTATTCACAACTCTAAATATTTTACAGTTAGATTTGTAAATAGAGAAAGATAAAAAAACTCTTAAGAAAAAAATACTCAAATAAATTTTATTTAACAAGAATATAATTTGTGTTTTGTCTTAAGAAAGATAAAATGAAATATTCTTAAAAAATTTAAAAGATAAAATATCTGCTTAAAAAGCTTGAAAATTTTAATGTAAAAACTAAAACATAAAATACATTTTATATTTTTATGTGTGCTCGAGCATGTATTGGGTAGCTGAATGGCAAGCTCTATAGGAGGAATGCTAGCTCAAGCGGCACTTAGGTGCGAGGTTAGCGCCAAGGTTCTAGGTAAGGCTAACTCAATCGCAACTTAGGCCTACGAATGGCACCAACCTTTTGGTCATTGTTGGCTCGAGTCCAAGTCAAGCTCGCAAATGGCACCATGTCCATAAATCTTCTTTCATTTGCCTCGAGCCCGCGTCAAGCGCGAATAGCACCATAACTCTGTTGTCTTATCTTGGTATCTAGATTTGAGTTTGCTTCATTCCTTGTTGGGCTTAACATAACACCATCGTTTCATCATGAAACGAGCCAACAAACTAGTTTCGAACAACTTGGTAATTACATGAGAATAAATTAAGATAAAATTTTAAACTTACCACTTAACACATATTTGAATAAGTTAAACTAATTGTAATTTTAAAGACAAACCTACAAATTAAATTTTATTAATTTCCTTCTATCTCATGTGTTAAATCGCTAGTTTTAAGATATTTATATTCAGACATTATAACAAAAAATAAACATATCGTTTAGAACCATTCCGATTTATACAAATTCAAATTTCAGAATAAGTAAACACTACCTAAAACTTATTTATTATTGTCTTTCTACTTTAGGGTTTCATCTGCATTGATTTTCCATGAGCCATGCATATTTAAAATTTCTAATTGTACAACATTAGTCATCAATGCTCCGTTCCAAAGGAAGAAGAAATTTTGCAACTGTGACTAAGCAAAGTTCGTACGTATTCCTTACAATAACAAGCAAAGAGAGACACTTCAACTCCATGCATTGATTTCAACTATATGCATTGATGTTTTCTCCTACTCGTTACTTTATAAATTAGACTCCTCACTAGGCTTACTACCGCAAACAAAACAGTTCTCTATTTCTCTCTTATTAGTCTCGCATATTTATCTCGCTGCGTTGTGTAAATTAAGATGGAAAAATTTTCCAAGTTTTCTGTTGTGATAGTTGTGTTATCACTTGTGCTTGTAGGAATTGCAGAATGTCAAAAACTTGAGAAAAATGATAGTAATGGTTATGGTTTTGGATTAGACAGTAGCTCACAGTCTGAAACGACTCGCAGTGGAACTGGAGCTGGAGCTGGAGCAGATGCTGGAGGGGAGCCGTCGGCAACAACAATGGTTATGGAGAAATGGAAGTGAAGATGAAGAAAATGATGGGGTTGCTAATAACTTCATTAATGGTGTTAAAGCCAGTGACAAGGGGATTGGCAGCGGAGCTAGGGCTCGTCCTGCAAGAGCCTTCGGCGGTAAAGGTATTGTCGGAGGCAACGGTGTATAGAATTTGTAAGAGGTGTATAAAAGATGGAAGTGGTGAAGGTTCTGAAATAATTCCATGCTTATGCATAGATATCTTGTATCATATATGTACCGGGCGATGCAAGATCTTTCACCCGTAAAAATTTAATAAATAAAAATGCTCTTACCACTTTCATTAAAATGCATTTTATGCTTTTCTTTCATTATTAAATTTGGGAAAATATATATAGCTATGTTGCATATTTAGTCTACATTTAAGTTAACTTGCGAATTAGAAATTTGAATTAGAGCTTTGCCATAATGTTGCAATCGCTGTAAGCATATTTTGTGAGGCATGACACATTGTGTTCCTGGTTAGAAGCCTCCGCCGCCTGGGTGGGTTAAGGCAAATTCTGATGGTCTCTCTGATGGAAATTCTGGCAATGTCAATTTTTAGAGATGAATCTAGGCTTTACTTGGGAGGTGTTGGCATGCCGCATGGTGTTAGCACGGCTTACTTTGCAGAACTTAGGGTTGTTATGCTAGTTATTGAGCCTACCACCTCTAGAGTTTGGCTTGAATGTGATTCGAGGTTGGTTATTCTTATCTTTGGGAACTCTTCTTTATATCCCTCCTTGGATCATACGGAATTGCTGGTTAAGATGTTATTCCCTCATTTTCTCCTTGAATTTTCGGTTAACGCGTACCTTTCTAAAGAATAATGACGTTGGTGACAGGCTAGCTAATTTGGTATTCTCTGTGCTGAGTTCACTTGGAGGGGTAGACCTCCTTTAGATATTGATTAGTTTCTCAATAACGATGCGTTCTGCTTTCCAAGTCATCGTTTCTCTTAATTTTTCTTTAGATGCTTTGGCGCCTTTTTCTTTCTGGCATTCTGTTTTTCTTCAATGCTTTTACTTCGATTTTGGTGAATGGCTAACATGCATCCAATGCACCTTATATCTTTTAACAAAAAATTTAAAATTTAAAATAATTAACTTAAAATTTTAAATATATAACAAAACAAACTCAAAATAAACTTGAAAAATTAATGTAAAAATTAAAAAAATATATATATAAAGTACATAAAATATATTACAGACAATCTCTTGCTTATTTTAAGGAGCAAAGGCCTTTACCTCCTCCTCCTCTAATTCTACTTGTTCTTCTTTTATTTAGTACGAGAAATTTTCCTCATTCCATAGAGGCTTATTGAAAAACAAAAATAAGGACACATTATGTTCTATTGAGTAGGTTGACCTTTTTTTTTTTTATAGCAAAACAAGAATCTATAAAAGACAACAAAACCAAATCATACAATAACGATAATTATTCAAAGAAATTAAGTTATATATATTAAATTAAAATATTTTAAAATGATTTATTTTATCTTTGTCAAGTTTCTTAGCTAGTGGACATATATATATATATATTATAATTATTTTAATTTTACACATTTGATTACATGAGAAAGATATAATTATGAATATAGAATAACAATTCTTTTCTATTTTTTAATAGTAAAAATAATAAATAATAAGTAATAAAGTGTGAATTATTTAGTTATAAAAAAATTGTTTATTGTTGTCTTTCCACTTAAGGTTTCAGCTGTATTGATCAGTGGTCTCCCAAGAGCCATGCATATTTTCTAATTCTATTACAAGTCACATTAGAGCTAAGATTATATATATATATATATATATATATAAAATATTACCCACCACAGATAATTTTAATGTGCAAATTTTCAATAAGCAAAATTGTTAAAGTATCCCTTATAATAGCAAGCAAGAAGAGAAACTTCACCTGCACTGCAAGCATTAATATTTTCTACTATTAGGAAAAACGACACCACTCTAATTTTTTTTTTCCATTTATTCACTTAACCCTCTTATTTATTTTTTTAAATAATTAATAACAAAAAAAGTAACAGAGTAATAAAATATTAAAGATAATAATAAAGTAAGTGAATAAATGAAAATAAAGTAGCATAAAACCATACATTTTTTATTATAAATTAAACAATACTATAAATATAATTTTCTTACACAAACTCTTTCATATAAGGATGTGTAAAGTTATAATTATTATTTATTTTATATAATTTTTTTTTACGTTCACAATTTTTTACTTATTTTTATAAAAATATAAAATATATGACACTATTATAATATTATCAAATTAATTTATATAAAAATGTATATATGTAGCACTATTTATTGTGCTGCTTGTGAGAGGTAGAAGGGGTGAACTTGCAGGTGTAGTAGAATTGTGCACGTCTTGCAAGATATATGCATTCTGTAAAAATTATAATAAATAAAAAGATCTTTCCACTTGGACCAAAAATATATTTTTGCTCTTCTTTTCATTATTAAATTCACATTTATAGCTATTATTGTGAATGCTCAAAACCATTCAGTGTTAAGAGAAAACAACTTTATAGGATAAATCAATCGGTGTTAGGAGATACAACCCTACAAGATATGTGAAGCTTTTACAGAAGAAGGTTAAAAGAGTACAATCTTATAGGATAAACCAATTGGTATTAGGAGAGTACAATCCCACCGGATTTGTGAAACCTTCACAAAAGAAGGTTAGCAATGGCCACTAGCAGGGAGTGATATTGTAGAATCTCTAATAAACCCTCTCTCACGATGTTCAACAGCTCAAACTTATGATCTTGTGACTTTAATACCATTTGTCAAACCATTGAATTATCATTTCTTGCAAAATCAATCAATGTTAACAAAGTACAACTCAATTCTTTTATGACATTTAATATGACGCCCTACAGAATCTATAGAACCTTCACAGAAGAACAACAGTCACTGACAGGGAACAGCATCGTGGATCCTCCAACAGCTATTAAGCTATAATCTCCTTATGTGCTTTTTGTTGTGCTTATGCATATTTTGTAGGATATGACTCATTAAGTTCCTTCTCTCTATATTATTATCGTGCTAACAACTTTTCAAATTATTCTTTGATCCTTTCTCATACATTTTATTTTTTATGTTTTATGCATTTTCTTTTACTTTCTTTCATGAGTTTTGAAGTAGAATAACATATCTGTTGGGTCATGGGCAATTTGGTACATGCAGAGAGGCCGGTGTTCAACAATTATGGTCAATTTCATTTACTAAAAAAAAGTGTTGTCATATTTGAAACTATATATGAAATCTATTGAAAATAATAAGAGGTGTGTAGGAAATAAAGAATGTTTAAAATTTAAGTCTTAATTTATAATTATTATTCTATTTTTATGTTATTATATGCACAAGTGCTCCCTTTCAACTAAATTTTTAAGTCTTTTTGTTGTGGGTAATGGTATTTTCGAAACTTCACTAATCATATTTTCGAGATATTATAAAGTAAGAATTATTTACTTTCGATTTCAGCATCTATCATATTATTATTTGGTAGTTCTTAAGCAAATAATAATAATAATAATATGTTTAATTATTTCCAATTTTTATTCAAGAATGAAAAAGTGTTGAGGTGCCTAAGGGTATTAAAAAAAAGAATTATTTATTGTTGTCTTTCTACTTCAGGGTTCATCAATGTAGATTAAGCATGAGCCATGCACGCATACTCAAAGTTTCCAATTGTATTACATTAACAACCTTGAAAAGAAAGTTTATAAATTAGAATGGATACGTTATTTATATAATAATTTAATAAAATTTTATTATGTATATTTTTTATTTTAAAAATTATCATAATTTTTTCATTACAATTATCAATATAATGTATACGTGACACTATTACTTGATGATCATACTGCCTCTAATGTAATTCTAAATTTTCTTCACTAACAACTAAAATTATATTACATAACCCGCTACCAATGTTCCGTCTGAAAGCAAAAACAATAATAATAATTTACGATTTTTAATTAGAAAAGATCGTCATGTAATCCCAACAGTAGCAAGTAAATAGAGATGAGAAAGTCTTAAGAAAAAGAGAAAAAAAAATTGAAACGTGTCATATTTTTATTGGATGATCTTATTAAAAATTGTAAGAGAGAAACTTTCATCCGCATGCATTGATGTCTTCTCCTACTCCCACACTATACTATGAATAAGGCAACCAACTAAATTACCACCACAAAGAAAGTGTTCCCATTTCTTTCTTGCAAATCTTGGTATTTCTTTGTGTTGTGCGGAAATAAGATGGCCATGCTTCGTAAATATGTTGTTGTGATAGCTGTCATATCAATCGTGCTCATAGGAGCAGCGGAGTGCGGGAAACTTCATGGTAATAACGGTTGTGCTTTTGGATTAGACAGTGTTAGCTCAAATTCTGGAGCAACTCGTAGTGGATCTGGGTCTGGAGCTGGAGCAGGTGCTGGAGCGGGGGGCTGCCGGTAAATACAATGGTTGGGGAGCGGGAGCCCAACCCAGGGAAAAAAATGGTAATACGACGAAGAAGAAGGTAACTAGTACAAGGTGCATAGGAGCCGTATGAGGAGTTAACGATGGACATGGTGAAGCTGCTGTAATTAGTGGCTTGTTTATATTAAATAAGTCCATGCATTTTGCATGCCTTGTAGCATATATAAATCCGAGTGATAAAATAAATAAAAAACTCTTTCCTCCCATGGAAAAATATATTGTCTTGATAAAACTTTTTAACAAGTTTTAATGTGTCTTTAAATATCTGTCAATTTTTTTTTTTGACGATTAAAATTTATTTCCAAATTTTAGTTTCCTTTGTATTTTAAAAAGCCCCACTTTCCTAAATTTAAGACAAAATTAGCGAATTTTTTTTTTTTTCATTCACATTTACAAGGTTCATAGTCTTAATGGTTTGAGATATTTCTGTGAACCAATAAAAGGATTTTATCTTCGAAATTAGCAATAAGGAATTGTGTCCAATAAGTGAAATCAAATATTTCTTAAATGATCCAAAACTTGTCCTTCCAATAATATCATAAGGTAATAAGTTTTTTGAAAATTATACTTGTTCATGGGTCTTGTAAAATCTGGGATTCAAAATTCATTTGTTTCAGCTATAAGGAAGCTCACGTGGCAAGTTCTTATTTGTGCTGAGCTGCAAAGGTTGTTAAAGCTGGTGTTTTGTTTTAACTGTCTCTTGAAGAGCTGGGAAGAAAACAGTGCTTAAATAGAAGTGAGATGTTTGATATTCAGTGAGAGAGTGGAGAAAAGAGTAAGAAGTTAGTTGAACAAGTTCTAAGTTTCTTGTATTCTCCATTGAAGAAGAAGAGATCGAAGAGAGGAAGAGTGAACATCTGTAGAAGAGAAAAAAGAGTGTTGAGAGGGGATGTGCTTCTTGTTTTTCTGTAAATTTCTTTCCTGAAATTGAACAAGATTCGATCTGAGTTCTTCGAATGTTATGTTGTTCTTTCATTCTACATTTGATTAATTGGTGAATTGATTGTTTAGAGTGCTAGAGTGAATTCGATAAAACTGAGTTCTTAGCTTCTTGAATTGCTTAGACAGTTTGTGTTGGATCATAATTTTTCCAGTTGTGATCAATTTCTCTACAAGTGGTATCAGACCCAGAAAATCAATGGAAATGGTATCATCTAAATTCTCATTTGAGTTGTCATGTGAGAAGTTTACTGATTAAAATGTCTGCAATATGGAAAAATTAAGATGCTTACTTTCTTGGTGCACGAAGGATTCGAAGAAGCCTTGGTTGAAGAATTGAAAATGTCAGCAGATTATATTTCTTAGTGCATGATGGATTCGAAGAAACCTTGGTTGAAGAATTGAAAATGTCAGCATATTTCTTTCTTGGTGCATGAAGGATTTGAAGAAATCTTGGTTGAAGAATATAACCAGAAAAGAAAAATTTAAGGGCAAAAATAAGGACTCAAGGTCAGTTGGAAAGACTAGGAAATTAAAATACTTTCACTGCCACAAGGAGGGCCATTGACGAAGGAACTGTCCAGAAAGGAAGAGTTTAAAGAAAGAAAAGATTTCAGTCAATTAAGGAGACGTAGCAGTGGTCATTGAAGAGGACTTCGAATTAGTATTCATGCTGGTTGCATCTGCAAATGCATGTGAAGGTGAGTGGATCTTGCACTCAGGATGCTCTGTTTTCAATTTTAAACTCACTAAATTTGAAAAAGTCCTTATCGGAAATGATGTCTCTTGTAAAGTGAAAGGGATAGGAATTATTAGAATAAAATTGCATGATGATGTTATCACATAATTGGAGGATGTAAGGTTTGTTCTTGACCTGAAAAGAAATTTAATTTATTTAGGCATGTTAGACCTAAGTGTTGTAGTTTCAAGGCTGAAAGTGAAGTCCTTAAAGTAACAAAGAGGTCAATGGTGGTTTCAAAAGAAATTAGAAAGAACGAGCTGTATGTTCTTGATGGTATTGTCATTCAAGGAGATGTAAATACAGTAGAAGACAAGAAGAAAGATATAATGGTGTTGTGGCATCTAAGATTAGGCCAATTGGAAGGAAAAGGGCTAATAGAACTTAACAAACATGGCTTGTTAGGTGAGGGTGCTGAAAATCATCTTAAGTATTGTGAATATTACATTTTTGGAAAGCCACCAAGCCTTAAACATCTGAAAATGTTTTGAATGCCCTGTTTTTAATCGCATAAAGCAAGGAAAATTAAATCCAAGGGCTGTGAAAAGCATTTTTGTTGGATATCTAAATGGTTTCAACGGGTATAGACTTGTGCCACAATGGGAAAACAGGAAAATGCATAATCAGCAAGCACATAATCTTCCAAGAAGACGAACTACTGGAAAGGAGAAATAAAGGAGGTGACAGGTTTATTTCTAGTGAATCAAGTTCAACGAATATTAAGTTTGAGGTGGAGCTTGGAGGGTCAAAACAAGCACAATCAGAACATGAATCTGATGAAGCTCAAACTGAACAAGAACAGCCTGCTATCAACGACTATAACCTGGTGAGGTATAGGGCTAAAAGGCAAATAAAGCCACCAAAGAGGCATGGATATGTTGACTTAATAACATATGCATTACTTGAGGCTAATGAAATGAAAATGAATTTGTTGAACATAGAAGTTGGAAGAGAAGTGGCTAATATGGTTAAAGCTGAAGCTGAAGTTTGGTCAGTGTATGTGTGTTGTGGCACATGAACTGATTTCTCTGTAAGCTTAACTGCATGGATGTACATAGTAAATAAGTTAAAGTTTGTGCGATGTGTTGGGTATTTCTCATGCAATATAAGACCTCCTGCGTGTGAAAGTTATAATAAATGCGAAGCTCTTTTCACTTCCACTGAAAATTGTATTGTGTGCTATTCTCTCCATTATTAATTGGTAGAACTATAGCCATACGTTTGCCATTGGAGAGCGTTTTGAGTACTTCTGATGCAATGTTGCATTCAGTTCAGTAATATATTTATGTTGTCTGTTATCTTCTTTTCGGAATTAATTTAGAGATATATATGACAACAAATTAATAAAACCAATTATATCCTATTAAAAATGCGTAATTCAAATAACATATTACATCAAATTCTAGTTAAATCAACAAAAATAAATAGTTAAATCCCATTCTATTCTACATCACAAGTTTTCTTGTTTTAATTTTTTTTGTTTTTAAAGTAAAGGGACTTTAACTCGTGACTTGTGATCTCATTAGTGTACTAATCCACATGGTTTTTATACGCAAAAACATGTGGTTAGGCAAAAACCCAATTGCTCAAGTCAAATCTGTATTTTAACTAATTAAAAATCTATCTTAGTTAATTAAAATTAAACTACAAAATTGTTTAATATCTTAATTTATCTTTTTATTTTTATTTAAAAAATATATTCAAGTTCTGAATGATTACAGAATCATGTAATAGGATTAATTAAGTCAAATTTAATGTCGTAAAACATATATAAAGTAAGAAAACAGGGTGTAGATATATTACTTTTGATATATCGATAATTACACAATAAATAATTAATTTTTTGCTAATCAACCTTTAATTAATCCATTTCCATAAGAAGATTTTGGTAAATCTCTCCGCATTCACAGCGATCACCAAATAATTTTCTTTTGTAAAAAATCTTAGTATTTAACTTAGATAATTTATATTTATACTAACTTATTGCATAGTTTGTGAGTGCTAATTAATTATGTTATTAAAATTCCTTGAGGCGGTATAAGAAATTTGATGTGTAAATTCTGCTCTTATCGATGATCTGCAAGTATTGAAAAAGCTTCAAAGGTGATAAATGCTAAATAAAAAAACATGCACCCAAATGAAATTCCAGAATTTTTATCATAAAGCTACATATAATAATTCAAGTACTTCATACAAATTATAAATCATTGATAGATTAGTAGAGTGCAATGAACATGAAACAGATAAATAAGTAATCCTATAATACTTATGTAATGATCAATCGATCAATATGATATCCTCGTTTTATATCCAGTTTGTCTGTCTTTGGTTTTCGACTTGTTCTCGAAAGGCTTTGTAATTTTTGGGAGGAGGCTTGACGAATTTGGTTCATTGATCTTTGACAAACAGATCTGTAAAAATTTGCACATCATTTCATCTCATTTGTCTTGGCCTGTTTGGTCGATGCAGCTTTTATTCCTAATCCTATGCAAAAAACAAAAAACAAAAAACAATTAATTAAAAAATAAATAAATTATCTTAACCTTTTTTAAAAATAAACATAACTAAGAATTAATATGCCTAACATTGTGCAAATAATTGGTTTGTGGAACACAAACAATAAAAGTTGTTAAAGTGGTGGTTGTGAAAGCAAAAAAAATTGAAGGATATGAAAAAGACATTTGTACTGTAAGGAATGAAGTAAATTGTCAAAAAAAATTACCTAATTTGGAGACTTGAGATATGGATTAAAAAACTACCATGCGTAATCTATGAGTTGCTGAAGATTTGGTTTAAGGGTGGAGTATAAGCAAACCCTAGTCATAATAATTACTCTATAGAGAGCTAGGTTAGCCAATTGGCTGTTAACCAAAACTCTACTTTACTTTGGGATTTGTATAGAAGTTCATAGTAATAACCCAGAAAGGGAAGATGATGGTGTTGTGTCTATTTGCTAAATTTATGGCTTTGTGTTATGGAATGGTTTTGGTGCATGTTGGTGATCTGTCAACAACATCAATTAAAATTTTTACCAATTACCCATATGATGTTCTTTATTATTTCCTAACCCTCATGTGTATTTAAAAGTACTAAGATGCACATATATCATGTGATTATTTTATATGGGTTACCGTGTACATACACAATTTATAAAAGACTCCTATATTCGATTAAATAAATAAATAAAATTTTTAAAACACAAAAGTAATCAAAATGATTCCTAAAATTCTTCCAAAGATAGCACTTGTAATAAAAATGTTTGATATTGCCTTTATGAAAAAGCACTGCCATATAGCTCCTAAATTGTCGATAATGTTTTCTAATGAAATGGGCATTGTTTAAAAATGTCATCAGATAAGATAAAATAAAGGATCTCTAACCAGAAAAAATCAAAGCACCCAATGCTTACAATTTAACTTATTAATTAATTATTTCAGCCATTTTTATATTCTCTCGTTGCATCTTCATAAATTTCTTCTACCATGGAAACTATGTGATAGAAACCATGAATATTCATAGAATGAGCCCAATCTAGCCAATTTAGGGTATATGCATGTTTGTTTTCATAGATAACGAGGAAAAACTGCCAAAGAAAGTACAAACCATTAAGCCCATTTGAATCACAAGTCAAATACTTGAAAAAAAGAATTCATCCCCTCCAATAAAGAAGAAGAAAAAAAAAAAGCTTTTTTCCCCAATCAACGATATTGTTGCATCATTTCCTCTTGTTCAGCCAAAACCATTTTACTCAGAGGACTAGGGCCAAGCTTCTTCCTTCTCATCATATTTCTTTTTCTTATAATTTCCATTTGATTTCTTCTTCTCACTTGCATCATTGCTTCTTCTTCCACTACAAATCTTCTCATCAAAACATCATCTGTCAATGATTTTCCCCTGAAAACTCTTCTCCCTTCTGTGCTCAACCTTGCAGGAAAACTATTAGGGTTTATCCTTTCTTGATGAGATCCCAGAAACGGCTTCGATCTCGGATAGCTGTTGCTTCTTCTCGGAGGAACATGATCAGCTCTGAAAACTTCATTGTAAGAAGAAATTGGTGCACATAAACAAACCCTAGTGAACGAACTTGCAACGCTCAGTGAACTGCATTTTCTCAGCTTCCCTCTACTGGGATTGCCTGCCATTGGTACAGGATGATGATCTGTGGATTTGGAAATGCTTTTCCACAACGTTGCATTTGTTGCAGGAATCTTTTCAGACTTGCTGACGTTCTTCCAGATCTTTGTATTTGTTGCTGCAGGAATCTCTGACGGCCTGGAAATTGTTTTCCATTGAGTTGCTGCCATTTCCATTGCTCTTTGATACCAACGTTTTCTGTAATTTCCGAAAATTTCAATGTCATGAATCATTTCTTGATGAATAAATTTGGGTATTTGTTTCCTTGCATTGATGACAGAAATTAGGGCAAAAATCAAGCCAGAGAAAGAACGTTGATGAGAATTTTTGAGGGACATCTTTGTTTTCTCTCTCTCTCTCTCTCTCTTTTTCTTTCTGTTTGCTATTAAACTGAAAACATTTTTCGGGTTTCTTATATTAATCCAAATACTAAATTTGTCCATAAACATTAACAAAACTACAGCTAGCTCCCAATTTTAGCGTGGTCAAAAACTACACCTCACTGTCTATATATATTTATAGATTATGTAACAATTCCAATTTAATTACATGTAAAAATGTAAATAAATTCATGAATAAAATTGGTAGTTAATTAATCTAATTATTGTTGGTAACAACATTTTTTGAACCAGCTCAAACTAATAATTTGTAATATTATATACTGTCAAATATTGACTCTTAACAACTATGCAATTAATTTTTTAATTTTTTTATAAAAAAAATTAACGATTAATTTTTAAATAAACGAGGTATCAAGATTAAGAACTTTTAAATGCAATCAAAATTATAAACAATTTAATCTAATTTAATCCACCCTAATATAAAAGTAATCAGTTATATTTTCTCAGAACATTGTTAAGACCTAAAATCATATAGAACTAGAATCAAAATGTGAGATAAATATTAATTTAAACATGAAAATAATCTAAAGGACATTTTGTCTGCTAGTTAGGGACCTTCATAATTGATAAGCTAATGGGCCTTTCGACAATATACATTAGCCCATTATATGTGATCCATTATGCTTTGGACCCACTATCAACTAGCCCATTTTATTGTAGGCCCACACAAAATTGCCACTATTGCTAAGGTTATATGCAAATTTTCATTCTTTTAAGGCTTTTAATTACCCTAACATAAATCTTGACTTTTTTTTTTTTTTTTTTTTTGTAAAATAAGACAAATATATCCTTCCCATTTCCCAACTTTAAGGGCAACAATTCAAGTTGCTCAAAAGAATTCATATGAATTTTTTTTTCTTTTACTTCAATTATCTCATTATAATTAGGAGATATTATAAACTTTAATGAACCTTCAAAAAAACACAAATATTCATAAATTTGATACACAATCCAACCAAATTCAACCCTCAAGGCAATTAACATAAATTTCTTACTACAACTCTCATTATAGCCAGGAGATATTATATGACAATTTTACTAAAAGAACCTCACATTGATGAACACTCATCTTTGTATCAAAAGCAAAAGACAAAATTATAAATGTAAAACTAGTAAAAAGAAGAAAAGATAATAAGCAAATTGGACTAAATCAATTACTACAAGAAACTAGCATTGTTGTTTCACCATTTGCTTAATTGTGTAAAAGGAAATTAAATTAGACTAAGTACATTATGAAAGCGTTCATGCATGGAGCAAATTCATGTCTAACATATGAGAAGAAATATTGAGAGAATTAAAGGGAGTAAAAAGGAAAACAAAAAATTTGATGGGAAATAGCATACCTTGAGTGTGAGTTCTTTGGATCTTGCATGAACAAATTAATAAGGAAATTGAACTATGATAACAGCAAGGAATTTTCATCTGGGTTCGTAAAGAAGAAGAAGAAGAAGAAGAGGAGGAAGAGGCAGACAGCTAGCCTTTTGCCTTCAATTTCTTTTGAGTGAGAAATGGCGATATTCTGCAACCTGCTTTTCTTTTCTTTTTTCTACATTTCTTTATTACAAACGCTTCTCTCTTTTGCTTTGGCAGGCATGATTCCTATTGATCTGCAGACACAGAGAGAGAGAGAGAGTGAGTGAGGGGAAAGAGAATAAAGAATTTCAAATTTCAAAGGTCAAAGAAAAAAATTTTACTTTGATGGAAATTACCAGACTACCCCTCCATCTCTCTCCGTCACTATAATTTAAGCTCTTGTAATCATGTTAGTTTATGTTAAACATGATTATGAGAAAGCAATAAGGCAATGTAAGATAAGTTAGGGCATTGATTTATTTATTTTTGAGACATGCTTGGCCTGCCTTTGTGTTAGAAGAATGATATATAACAGAGGAATATTATCAAAAGTAAATAATTAAAACACACAACACTAACTGCAAAAAGATCTTTTTGGTCTTAATTATGTAGATTCTTTTGAAGCAAAATCATTATATGCACGGGATGTAGACTTGTTGCCAGAAAATTAAACTGTTTTCATAATGATTTTACAGCAGTTTCATATTGTTTTCTGTTGCCATTTTTGGGAACTACAGATTAACAGCTAATTAATATCTTCATCTACTACAATCTATATACTCTTATTTGTTGCCATATAATTGCATGTTGCAATTTCTGCAAAGAAATTTGAATCATTTTGTGTAGGCTGTGATGCCAGTTTAAAGGCACATGATAATTACATCTGTCTGTGCATGAAAGTGCTTTACATTTACTCGGTTAATTATCTAAACTGTACCTGGAATCTAATACCCATGTAGATAGGAGTAGGATTAACTTTTATTAAAGCACACTTTTAAGGCCAATATATTTATATCTCCACTTCTCATATTAGCTCTGATCAAAATTATTTCGTTTATAACAAACACACTAAATACTAATATTTTATACCGATCAATAATTTAGTAGTCAACATTTTTTGTGTTGTTATAAGTGATATTATCAAATAATATTAGTCGATTAATTTATTATTATATTATCTGTGTATATGTATTTTAAATTTTATGTTAATTATATTAAATTATTTTTTATATGTTTTAAATTTTACATTAAAAGATGTAAAATACAAGGGATATAAATTAGCTGTTACTGTACAAAAAAGATGGAAGCTAAAGAGGAAAGAAACCCAATTCTTTATTTGTCTGAAAAGGAGAATAAAATAATTTGCCAATGGATGGCATCATGATTCTTTATACGTGGATAGTGTGTGTGTGTATAGAATGTGTTATATGGAGAAACCCTAAAAGCTGCAAAAGGAATTTACAGAACAGAAAAAAAAAAATGTGATGATTGGTCATATGCTGGATTGAAGATTACCTCCAGCAGTACACAACTTAATGTTCTTTTTAATTTACTTTTGCAGAAAAGAAAAAAAAAAAAAAAAGAGAGAAAATCATGGCTAGTTCTTAGATATTTTATGCAGCAATTTGTTCATGATCTCATGGTACAAATTTTGGTTTTAGATATTGGGGGTTTGAAGATTAATGTATTAAGGGTAGAAGTGTGTATTAGAGTTACAAATTTGAGGTTTAAGCACTACTTTCACTAGACTTAAACTTTAAATACTTACATTCAGCCATGTTTCTATTTTTATCAATCAATTTTTTAATTAATTTTTTTTTTAATTTTAGCTTTCATTCATTTTTTTTGTGTATAAATATAATTTAATTTCAATCATTCATATATTTTAAAAGTACTTATTCTTAATTAAACATTGAAAACTAAATAATAATATCAGTATAAAATTATGTTAATAATATCTCCTTAATATTAAATGCAAATATTTAAATGAATTTATATTATTATAATTCTAAAAATACCTTCATAATTTTTTTTTTAATTTTTACTTTCTAATATATAAACTTTGTCTAATCATCTATAAGGGTATATAATATGTCAAATTATTAACTTTTAAATGTGATTTTCACAGTAATTATTGTCAACACTTTTAAAAGTGATGTAAATTTTAAAAGCTAGTAAATCTGTTTTATAAATTTTATCATTAATATATTGTGAGAGTATGTAATGACCAAAAAGACATAAAATAGATATTTTATATAAAACAATATATATATTTACTAGACTTTTAATATTGTTATTAAATTTTTATTTAGTAATTTAAACACTTTTCTAAGTAATTTGACTAACAACTTATGTGGCTTCAAGGCTTCAGCACTGTAGAAGCAAATTCTTGCATAAAAACAAAACCATATTTAGAAAAAATGAGTCTTGGGGAGTCAGTAAAATTCCTTCCTCAAGGAGTAAAAATAACAGGAAATGGTTACTAGTAATTGCTAATTGCACTGGCAATGGCAATGAATGAATAATAGAAAATAATAGAAAAGGTGTTTTTTTTTTTTTTTCTGAGTCAAAAGTGCTTTCAGGTTTTGGAGTCATCTTTAGCTTTTTGTACATTGTAGACCATAGAAATCATTTTGTCCAACTATGGATTGGATCTAAGAGAGAGCTACCTTCCCCACCAATAGAGGAAAAAGATGGTTATAAAATAAATAAATAAGATGATGGACTTCACAAACTTTAGTCCTGAATTTAAGGTCAAGAGAGAAAGGCAATTGAAATCTTGGAGTTAAACTCAAAATTGCACTGAAGATGTTGTTAAAAGGCCAAATCCTTGTGTAAGTATTCATAAAGTTTAAAATATTTTGTAGGGCATGTTTTTTATTATTGTATTTTGATTTAATTTTATGACTACATTCAGTATTTGATAAATACTTATCGAATTTAATAATTAATATTTATCTAATAATTATAGAGTTAAAAGATTGGTAATTCCAATCTTTTGTACAATTTCTTGCGCTATTTATATATTATTAAATTAATTTTATTTGAATAATTGAAATCGTATTTTACATGTATATTAATTTAATACATTAATTATATATATTAAATTTAATATTAATTATTAAAAATATATTAATCTAATAATTAAAAAATTATATAAGTTAAAGAAATTCTAAATTCTTCTCATATTTATATACTTTTATTGACCATCCAAAAAAAAAAAAATCCTACCCTAATTAGTTTGACCTCTTACTGTTGTATCTCTTGTACTGAAAGTAAGCCTGTTAGCAAATAAAATGGTTTCATATCTACTTGGAAGAGAAAAGAAAATAGAAGTAATTTGAATAATTCCCTACACATCATGTGAAAATAAGAAACGCAAATGTGAGTAGCAGTGAGGACGTGCAACTTCTGGCAATATTCAACACAATTTGGTCCCATTACACTGAATGTTTCCATTCACCAATTTAATATTTCATTCTTACAATTCATATTTCCAGTCACGGCTTTTCTTTTCTTTTCTTTTGGAGTCACGTTATTTCTAGCCATGAACGTAAACTCTCTTTCAGAAGTTTTTCAACTTTTTCCTTGGACAACAGAGAGCGGATTTTCAGCTTTAATTCCTGAAATGACCCGATGTTTTCTTTTTTTTTTTTGCCAGGTGATAATTGAAAGATTATGACTATTTTATGGAAAACATAATGGATGATTAAACATTTAAAAAAAAAGAAAAAATTTAAGTTCAACCAATCAAAATTCATAGAACTTTAAGGAGAAATTGACATGAAAAGAGTGTCTTGGATTGCAAGCTTCATCATGAACTTCTCTCTACGTTCAAAGCAACAGGACTTGTGCAATGACATGAAAATTCTAGTCCAATCCTGACTTAAATGTACTTACTCTACTTGTGGCAAACGACTGTCAGAGATTATCGACTTACTAAAGAGCTTTCATCGTCATCAACATCATCAATGGAGTGAACCAATAAAAAGAGAAATTTATTAATTCATCGGCTATCAAGCTCACTTGGGCCTTTCTTGCTCCAACTGCCCAGACCAGCTTTCCGTTCCCCTCGATTCCTTTTGTTCCGGGGAAAATTCGTATCCAGTGTAGATTGATCCTGAGACAATGTTGATTTTGCCACGGGATCGGGTTCTGAAGCAGGGGTTGGAGAAGGGTGGGTGGCGCTTTCTCCATCGTCTCCTTTCTCTGGATCACGAAGCTTAGCTAAAGATTGATTACTCGTTTTTAAGAATGTGTCATGATGCTCCTTCAACTCCATCACTTTCCATGAGAATGTTATCCAAAATCTGAACATATCAAATCGGTGGAATTTATTAGGAAAAGATTTTGAAACCATATTTAACTGCTAATTAACAATGTTTCCGCGTCATATCTAGTCACAAGCAGGCAAACTACATGAATAGATCAATTAATTACGCTAAAAAAGCTTACATCCTCAGAAGAATCTCCAATTTGTGGCCGATGGAATGTAACATCCGCAGCAGACAACAGTCCCACCGTGCTTTCTATAATATCAGGTACGTGAACGGTTTCTGCATAACTCGCAATAGCACTTTCGGGCAATACAAGATCTCCGAGATCATATTCTGTAATATGCTGAGCTGGATTATGTATTGCCCCTACTGATGTCGTATCTGCATTTCCGGCAGAGAATGTAGGACTAGGAACAGAACTGGTTTGTGCATCACAGGGTGCAAGAAGGCTTAAGTTCTCTGAGGTAGAGAACTTCGAGGCACTTTTGGACATGACAATGTCCGGTTGACTTTTCAGCTTGTGAACCCAAGAGTGCACAAAGTTCAATTTTTGAAAGCACCTGCTCAAAGGAATTGTAACCATCTCTGAACTCAAAAAATAATGGATCTTCATTGCATCCAAATTTGTCATTGCAATCAGCTTGTTGGTCAATAATTACTGCCCCAAAATAAGACTGAAAGACAGCATTATCAGACTAAAACATTTTGGATTTTAAATATGCGTATGCCATGAAATGAGATAATAAGCGACACACAAATGGTAAGAACAAAGAGAATAAAAGTAAAGAAAAAGTTCAAAATCAAAATCAATTTTTTGATGAGGAACAAAATTCACAAAACTTGACACTTTGATGAACATGCAACAGATATTCTTACCTGTATAACCAAAATCATCTTTCGTAGAATTGCCATCCTGGTTGGACCGCTTGCACATCAGCATTGTCTTCAAAAGGAAGGAGACAGAAAGGATGAACAAGAGTGAAGAAGAGGGAGGAAAGAAAGCAAAGCACTCACACCATGATGCACAATTAAAAAGGACGAGCTTATACCGAGACATGAAAAAGGTTATTATGTGACGTATAGGATGCTACATCCGTCGTGTCTTCAACTCTTTTACGTTTCCTCCTCTTCATGGTTTTTTTTTTTTTTTGCCTCCATACCATTGACAAGAAAATGGCAAAGATTTGGACCCAATGCCTTCTATCGTAGATTGATTGATTCTCGAGAGTATATAATGATCATACAGTGTAAGCTCCCTAGCATATTTTAGTGCTTGAGACTCAATCTCCTTAATTATCATATTTGCAACGCCATATAAGAGGATGTATAAAGCTTCTTCAGTGATTTGTCAACTTCTTCTTCCCCAAATGAAAGCAAAGGCAGTTTCAATATATGAATCACCTAGACACTGTTTTCGAAAACGCATTATAATCAATCTACCGTCACAAAACAAAATAAGAATTTTTGTAAAGACACACTCCTAATTCTATGGTAGAATGCCCAGAACAAAGCTTGCTAAAAAAGAAATGTGTGAGAAGGGTTGATGCAAGAATCTCTGGCAAAAATAATTTCTCCTCTTACAGTAAACAAAACCTTTGGACAGGACAGAATCAAATGGCTTAACCATTTAGATCATAGTTTGAGACTCCCCGAGTAGTACAAATTAATAAGCATAAGATTACAATTCGACACAATATAAATCACTGAAACTAAACTCGAGGCTAAATATTGGATTGGGTTTATATGGTACTGCAGACTATCATAAGTTTCAGACAAAGTGTTGAGGCTAAATAATAATCCATGCATTAAACTTTGATTTTCTTAGTCAAATTTTATATTCAGAAATTGGACAGAAACTCCTGGCTTAGAACAATTAAATTCCTAAACTCTAAAAATATGTGCGCGCGCGCGCGGGTATATATATATATATATCCATCTATTTCGTATATAATAATGAGTTTTCCTAGACCAGCATTATAAGTTGAACATAGATAATTGAGAGCATTCATTTAGACAAAAATTTTAGTTTTGAATTCTAAAACAAGTATTTGAGAAATATGTTTATGTTTTATTATATCTTCAGTCAATATTTATTTAATTAAAAATAAATATTCATTCATATATTCATTTATATTTTGATACCATAAACTATATAGTATTGATTAATCAAAATAATTTTGATTTGTATTACGGTTCTTAGATAAGAAAGTGAAAAAAAAACAAACTTTTGGTGTAATTCATAAGCAAAATTAAATTTTTGTAAACTATATTTTTATTTTTGAATTTTATTTATTTTATATTTGATATGTTTTATCTCAAATAAAATTATTTTTTATTACATATTTATATTTATGTATTTTTTATTGGATGCATTTTATATATAAATTTCAATACGTTTCATATACAAAAGTACTTTTTATTAATTTTCGAAAAATATATATATTTATGTGTGATTTTTTAAACTTTAAACAAAAATATATGAAAATACTTCTAAATGAATATATAAAAGAGTAAAGTTATTTTAATAATTTATTATTTTAGTTAATTGACTACCAATCAAAAATAATAATTTTATTATTGAAAGATATTTATTAAATTTTAAAATACTTAAATTTATGTGTAATTTTTTAATATTTTAAGAAATATGCGTAAAAAAAAATTCTTTAAAAATTATTTACGTCATAATTAATGAATATATAAATTTAGATAATAATTATAAATAATATTTACGTAAATCCTATTTGGATTGCCAAAAAAAAAAAAAAAAAAAAGAATACGTATTTAATACTTCTTGCTGCCCATCTATACGCTGTCTTTCCCATGCATAGAATTCAACGACGGTTCCGATTTCTAAAGCCAGTTTCCGAATTCACCCTCCACATTCACAAAAACTACATACCAACACAAAGAGTAACCGTGATTAACGGACAGTTGCAGGGGCATTTCCATCCCTGAAACGATCACAAGTATTTCCTCTCCGACCTTCTCCATTTTCGTGAGTTAAATGTCGGCCTCCGGCGACCAACGGTACAACATTTTCTCGGACCATTACTTTGTTTTTGTTTTGTTTTGTTTTCTATTTTCTTTTGTTTTCTCGGCAACCAGACAAAACCCTTAAACCCCCTTTTGAAATTGAGTTATTGGGAGGAAGAATTGAAGGAAGGCAAGGTGCGAAAGTTGGAAACCGACAGAGATGTTGATTGAAATGGCAATGGCGATTCTGGTTCCGTCTTGGTGGGAGGTGCGCGTAACGGTGGCGGCATCGTTGTTTGTAATTGCTTCCTGTTGGTTCTTCTCCTTTAAAAGCGGATGTTTCGGCGTTGATCGATCGTTAGTCGTCGATAGTTCTTCAAATGATGATGATAAAGACAAGGTTAAAAATTTTAATTTTAATTTATTTTTTGTTAATTTTGACATTTTTTCTGGATAATTGGTGTTTTTTTTTGTTACGTTTTTTTATTGACTTTTATGTTTTTTTTTTTAATGGTGAATGATTAGGTGACTAATTTGGGTATAAAAGATGAAAATATCTGAAGAAAGTGTTGATTTTGGTGAGTGATTAGCTTTGTTCGAGTATTGAGAAATTGTTGAAAATAGAAACCCCACCTCCTCCCCACCCCCCTTTCTTCCTAAAAAAAAAAAAAGAAAGAAATTCAAATTTTTGGTGTGAAAATGAATGCTTGCAAATGACTTGGCAATTAATTCTGATATGAATGATGGGGATAGTTTTTAAAGTCCTGTTTCTTGAGGTGAGATTAACTGTATTTGATTGCTGAGAATTGTTGAAAATGAGAAAAAATAATTCTGGTTAAATTTGCTGACTCCAGCTTAAATATAGTTGGACCTTGGTTTGGATGTTATCAAAAGCTGATAACCTCCTCTGCAAGAAAGGTTTAGACTTGAAACAAATTTCAGAAATTTGGGAAGGCTTCTGAGAAATTTCAGTAATTCCAAGGGAGATTTCTGATGAGTTTTAAAATGGAAGGATTGAACTCTATTTAGGTCATACTGTAGATAAGGTCTGTGGCATTGACCTTAATATCAAGTTTTGTTTGTAGTGTCATGCGATATCTTGTGTGATTTTTCATGTAATTCTGCAGGTTGGTATCTAATTCAAATAGTGCCAACTTAGGGATTTTTTTTTTCCTTTGACCTTTACAGTGAGCTGTTTGTTGTCTGTTTAATTCCTTAGTTTTATATTTTCCTTGCTGTGTAGTGTGATTTCTGTATGAAAAGCTTAAATTTGACATCATGTCTAATATATTTTGATTTTTGGTTTCTGAAAAACATTGGAAAGGAAAAGTCATTACATTCTGAGTATTAATATTTTCATAATTTGGGACCAAAATGCTAGTCAAATTTGCCAATACAAATAAATAGTGTTCTTCACTTTTATAGAAACAGAGTGAAGGATCATTGACAACATATTAATTAGTAAACAAATAATGGTTCTGCAATTCTTGCTTGCATGTGAAGAATTTTGGGTGCAACTTTTTGCCATGATCTTCTTCTGCACAGTATGTCATTTTTATAGGCATTGGAAGTCAAGACCACATTGCTGATGCTGATATGTTATTGTTGTTTTTAAATATGAAGATTGGATTTACAGTTTGCAGAGTAAGCTCTTCTGTTTGCCACTTGTTTCATGCAGTAATTTTCCACTTCCATGACATGCAGTTCTACACTTATTTTGTAGATGGCCCAGTTGAAGGGAGATTCTCAAACCAATTCTGCATATATAATTAAGGTATTTATTTTATCTTGTAGATATATATATATATATATATATATATATTTCTGGTATACTTTTATGCTGCACATGAAGTCTCCAATCAGTGAGTTTCATGCGAATAAATGTTTATGTCTTGACCTGTGTTACGGATTACTTGGTTGAAGGTGAGTTTTTTGTATGCCTTTCTTTTCAGTTGGAATTGTTGGCAGCTAAGAATCTTATTGGTGCAAACTTAAATGGGACATCGGATCCTTATGCCATCATTACTTGTGATTCGGAGAAACGGTTCAGGTTATTTGATCTGCTTTTACTTGTTAGCTTTTTTCTTAATAGTTGATTATTTCCCACTGATCTCTGAATTTCTTTTCAGTATTGGGTCTCAGTACCCAGGGTTTTTATTTTTAGATTTTGGTGCTAGCAACATTTACATTTATATTTAATCGTATTAATATCATTTGAATTTAGTGCTTATCTAACCATTGGCGACAATACTTCATGATTATTATTGGATCTTGGGGGAATGTAACCATACAATGAAGATTGGTTGGAAGTACAAATCACAATGGCTTTTGAGAGATTATGGTCAGCATTTAGACTTTAAAATTGTAAGGGGAGGAATGGGGGTAGTGTTCTTTTGTCTTGAAGATTTAACGTTAAGGTACATGGATAAGCTTTTGTGTTTATTTTATTGGACATACTTGATCTAAGCTCCTCCAGTTACTTGGGAATGAAAAAATTGGGCTTGATGTTAAACTTGATTTTGTTTTCATATTTTAGCAAATGAGCAAAAGCTCCACATATTATTGGAGTGCATGAATATGAATTGATCTCTAGTAGGCGTTCAATGAGAGAAGTGGGACAGTTGAATACATGATTAAATGAAATGATCAAAAAGAGAATCTCTTAGTCAATCTAAATCTCGACTTTCAACTAATTTTTTGAAGTTCTAAATGGCCAAAGTACATTTAAGCTTTAGTGAAGGTCCTTTGATTTTTTTGTGGTAAGGTTTTGGTTTGATTTATACTGTGTAGTTGTAATTTAATCATGTCTGCAGTTATAAAATTGCTACTTGTGTTGCTGGTGCAGTTCAATGGTCCCTGGTTCCAGAAATCCCATGTGGGGAGAGGAGTTTAATTTTTCTGTTGATGTGCTTCCCGAGCAGGTTCCTGTTATGATTTATCATTGTTACTATTTGTTTCCTTTTTAGGTTAATTATGTTTGACCTAGAGCCCGTTTGTTTGATTTAACCGAATACTTAATGCGACTTAATTTAACTCATTAAGATAATTAAGTCTGTTTGTTTTTTCTAACTTAATAAGGATATATATAAATTTGTAGCTAAACTAAAAAAGACAATTTTTTTGTTTTTGGTTGAATGTATAATGTTTGAATGACTACTAAATTCTTTAATCAAAGTTATCCCTGCCTAATTAATTGTTTACACCCTTGCACATTTAAAATCTCTCTTCCTTAATTTCATTCATCAAAGTTCAAAAATTTTCATTTGCTTGCACTATTCATTGGGTATTGTTCTTTTAAGGCTTGTTTTACAAATAAAAAAAATAAATGAATAATTTCATGCAACATTATAAGCTATAAAAAATTCATGTTAACATTATTTTCATTAACATGTCTGAGTTAATATTGTTTTATTTATATTTTCAAGACGTTTTATTATTTATTTAACAGTTAAATTTAAAGGTCACAAACATAGAAGTATTGATTTTTAGAATTTCTTTTAATTTGAAAAAAAAAACCTTAAAACACTTAGATTGAGATATTAAGGGGAAAAAAATGTCAGTCAGGTTCAAACGATTAGGTTTATTCTTATTTCAGATCAATTTAAGGTCTATTTAGATTTCAAATTAAAGAGAGATACTACCTTGATGTTTTCAGTTGCTGAATTATGGAGATCAATTTCATGAGTCTAGTTCTAATCTAAGCTGTTTAATGGATAAGAGTAAACGTTATCAAAACCACTTACTGCAGGAAATTCACTCTCTGTTTTGAGGCAGCTTGAATTTGAGGTGACAGCATAGCCCTCTGTTTACACCTGGCATGTGAAAGCTTAGCCTATAAGTAAAGTTTTGTTCTTTGAGATGCTTAGACTGAATCTATGCAAGCACTTTTGGTCTAATCCTAAGACATGTTTAAAATATTTAAATTATTTGGTTAATTGTCATTTAATGTCCTAAACGAGTTTGTTTTTTTCTACCTGATGCATTGATCAGATACTTGGACAAGTTTCCTGCTGAAAGTAATCTTTGTCATTTGAACTATTTATATTTGCTTAAAGGTCCAGAATAGTTTCTGTCAGTACGTCTGTTCTTGTGACAGTCGAAGTCATGACTAATATCAACTTTTTCATATTGACATGACCAAGAGATTCATAGTTATTGTTGATAATCTGAAATGGAGTGATCTCATAGGGTAGTTGGATAGGTTTTGGATAGATTATTTCACTTCCACTATTTTACTTCTTTTTTATTTTCTTTGTGGACACCTGTCCGCTTTTGTTTTCACTTCTGTTGTTGTGTCAATATATATTATCAGTTTCCTCTTTTCAAATAATAAGAATAATAATAATAATAATAACAATAATAATAAAATAAAAATTCACGTATAGATTGAGAGATTCTGTGAATTTTAACTCTGTCACATTGAGCCAATGAAAATATTTTATGGATGTTTCTGTTTTTGCTGTAGTTCTTGTTTGCTATACTGATGTCTTGTTCTACTGCCATGGCAGATTAATGTTACTATATATGACTGGGATATAATTTGGAAAAGTGCTGTTCTTGGTTCAGTGACTGTAACTATTGAAAGTGAAGGCCAAACTAGTGCGGTATGGTATGCTTTAGATAGCCCATCAGGGCAGGTAGGCTTCTTTTGTAGATTCTTCTGTTACATTAGTTTAGTATTTTCATAGTTTTTGGTCTCTTCAATTTTCTCCCTTTTTTTTTCAACTAACCAATAAAAATCTTACTTTATCAGGTATGTCTACGCATTAAAACAATGAAACTCCCAGTAAATTCTTCCAGGTATCCTTTTGGTTTATTTCTTTTGAATCTTTTTGCTTTTGTCACTGTTTTTTTTTTTTTTCATTTTGATACTATTCAGACCTCTGCACTGAAACATTGCGTCATCATTACATCGAGTATCGTTCCTTTTTCTTTAATTAATTTCTATTAAAAGTTCTACTAGGAATTCTCAAATTATAATTTTCTTGAATGTTTTACATGCCGGGATTGGTAATTGAGGTTATATTTTTTTTCCATGAATATTTCTTTCTAAGAAATGCGACCGTTGCGGTGACCTTTTGCTCCGCCATGTACAATAAACCATGTTTTGAGTATTTTCTAGATGGTTGCTATTTGTTATGTTAACTCAGCATTAGAAAGAGTAAAGGAGTGTCCGGGATTATAATTTAGCATTAGAAAATGTATACACAAATGTTTGAAAAGAATAAAGAGGTTTTTTTTTTAAATGGTTTCTTGAACTCTACCTGTGTCTTAAATCCCGTGCATTTATTTCTTTGCTTTCAAGCATTTGAGCAGGTAGTCGCAATGTTGTGTTTCAACTTCTTATTTGTGGCTGATGACTCTGATCAATTTAGCATGGATCAAGTTATGGACTTTTCTATTATACTGTGGACATTACTTACAAGTGGCAATCTGGCTGTTTTTGAGAAATGGACAGAGTGTTCCATATAGATAGTTGAAAATGTGGTTTGCTTGTGCATTGTAATATTCATTTTGTTCTGTAGCAAGCTTTAAATTGACATATATTACAGCTTTTATTTGTTTATTAACTTATACTCTAAAAATAAGTACAATTATGTTAACCTACATTACTTTTCCTTTTAAATATGTTTGATACAGAATGAGTAGAATGCCTAGTTACAGCAAAATTTAGTGAGGACTTTTGTTGTTATCATTGTTATTGCTTTCAAATAGTATGACAGAGTGTTTACTGGCAGGGTCATGAATGGATATGCTGGAGCCAATGCTCGAAGAAGAGTTTCTTTGGATAAACAAGGGCCAACAGTGGTTCACCAAAAACCAGGGCCTCTGCAAACAATATTTAATCTACTTCCGGATGAGGTGAGTTGAAAGCCATGGCTTGTTAGAATTGTCCACCTACTCAATCAAAAATTTAGTTTCGAATTGTGGATATGAATGAGTCCATAATTTAGTGATTCCACTTACTGTCTGACACAGAAAAAATGTTTCAGGTTGTTGAAAATAGTTTCTCATGTGCACTCGAGAGGTCATTCTTGTATCACGGCCGTATGTATGTCTCTGCGTGGCACATATGCTTCCATTCTAATGTGTTTTCAAAGCAGATGAAGGTTAGCTGGTTTTTCCTTTTTACCATTTACTAAATTCTACATATTCTACCATGCTATTTTTTCTTCTTAAGAATATGTGACTAACAGTAACAGCATACTGTTAAGAAGTTTTCACTAATTGATTGAACTTGATGGATGGTTGTATGTTTTAACGGTGTTTTATTTACTTTTGGCAGGTGGTTATACCAATTGGAGATATTGATGAGGTAATTTCTTCCAGTATTTTTTCTTCTGGAGATGTCTCATTGAAATTATTTTCTTGTCCAGTGACTATGGTGATGAATGATATGAAATGCTCATAGGCAACAGATTTCTTTGGCTTATGCAGATACGGAGGAGTCAACATGCATTTATTAATCCTGCTATAACAATTATTCTTCGGATGGGTGCTGGTGGGCATGGTGTACCTCCTTTAGGAAGTCACGATGGTTTGTAGCAAATTCGTCATATGTGCATATCTATTCTATTTTATTATCTTGAATAGAATCATGCATTGGGCCTGCATTTTTGACTTCTCAACATTTCCTTATTGTATCAACAGACTGGGGGATGAATATTTGCAAGCTTTTGAGTGCTGATTAGTTTGAAGTATATGTAGGCTATTGTTTCAGATGGTGTATAAACTGAAATATGGAAGTATTTTCACGATGTCACTTTGTGTATTGGAACTGCTGTCTTTTGGTGGGTAATGCTTCTAATCTGGTTTAGTTCTGTTACTACAAGCAGAAATTAGCAACAAAACTAAATGTATTGGAGTAATCTTCATGCTGGACTGATATGCTACCAAATTTTATGTTTGACAAATTTTTGGTTTGCAGATTTAGCTGAAAATTGTAATAACACCATTGCAGTTAAAGGTTGATGAGGTTATAATTTCTTTCTGTGAACAGTTTGGAGATGCTAGAGTGAATAAGAGTATGTTCACTGAATATGAAAGATAGATGATAGATTAGATACATTTCAAATTTAAGGAGTGATCTAAAAAGCTAGGGAGATAATCTTCAATTGGCGTTGCTTCCTAATCATTTCCCCTTTTTTTACTTAATTTTTTTTAGCTTTTTCTTGTGGACTTCAAGTACTGGTTCTCTTCAGAATTTTCTGGAATGTCTCCTCAATTATTTGCTTTATTTTTGATAGAGGAAAATTGCCAGGAAGAGCAGATTAGGAGGGTGCAAAGGATTAGCTAAAAGGGGATTTTCATCTTTTATTTTTTTGAAGTCAGCACACACACTCTGCCCCACCTTACACCATGCACAAACACAAATTAAATAAACTCCCCTTGAAGTATGTTACCTATCATGGACTACCTATCAGAGAGGCATTTTAGTGGCTTATGTAGTTCATTTTTGAAGGTATAAAAGATGTACTGTTGATTTTGAATAACTGGACACTAGTTTCTTCAAATCTGCAGTGATGATATTAGGGTTTTGTATTGAGAAAGACTGATTTTTAGTTGGAGAAATTGTTGTTTGTTGTTAGACACAGTGATGTGCTTAGTGGAGTATGGGTATTGGTTTTGCAGATTTGCGTTGAAACTTGTTTGTTAATAATTTGCTTGATTTATTGAAATTTTAGATGTTTTATGCCTATTTACGTATGGATTTGGGTCTATGGAAAATACTGTATTCTAATGGTGTTTTCCTTTTGACCTCAAAGGGATTATTGTCCAAAGCTGTCTTTTCAACTGCAAACCTTATTCCTGATTCTTGTTATGTTTTAATTCAGCTTGTAGATAATAATGATAAAATCGTAGTATTCACTCAGTAGACTTGAGTTCATGAAACCGCTGAAATGTCTCCTACTCAGTTAGAATTTTGATTGCATGTAATATTCACACTAGTTACGAATTTAAAATTGCTGTCTTGTTTTATTAAATAGTTTTGTTTGTGTAGCAATGTGTTTGATTTCAATAAATGTCCTGCTAGGTGTCTTTGCTGACAGTTTGTTAACTGTTTTCACTCCTTTTGTCTGTTGGATCATGGTTGGTATCCTAGCAAGATGTAACTCTGTCTTGGAATAAATATTATTAATTTTCTTTGCCATAGGAGCTTTTGCTGATACTAAGTAACGATGCTTAATTTGATGATGATTAATTGGAGATTTGCTGAAGATATTACTGTTTGAATGGAAAATTAGATTTGGACATGAATTATCCTGGTCGCACTCGGTACATTTACTAGTATTCTCTGAAATATGATCTTTTTCCTTTTTTTTTCTTTTTGTTTTTTCAAGTTACGCTTATCTTGTGATTCAAATGTCATGTGGCAGTCAAACACTTGTAAATTTTTGGTCAGTTGAAAATCATGTACTTCCAATGTGCACTGGAGTGAATTATCTAACATATTTGAATTTGTACTTCCATCAAAAACATCTGATTATCATGCAAGCTAATGTCTAATGTATTGGCTTTCCTTGATGGGTATTATTATCATTTTTGTGTTCTGTTTAAGATATTAAATTGTGTTTGGTATGGTAGGGAACCATGGGTAGCACATGATATATGATTTGGATACAGTTCAGCTTGAACTGAGTTTTGAGGTTTGTTTATGTTGCCTTCATTTTTCTGTGCCATTTCCAGGTAGGGTCAGGTATAAATTTGCATCATTTTGGAACAGGAATCATACCTTCAGAACATTGCAACGTACTGCAAGGGACTACCATGCAATTGTAGAGGCTGAGAAAAAGGTTCATTTGTACTGCTTCATGGATTATTGTTTCTGTAAATAATGCACCCTTAAAACTCTTATCCTGATTATCAACCACATAGAATAAGATGGTTATTGTTTAAAATTGTGAAGAGATTTGAAACATAATATCCTAGTCCTATAGAAAAACTGCAACTGCTAAGTAGATTTGAAACATAATCTCGGTTAGCAAGCATTGTTGGTTGTGTTCCCTGGAATAGATATTTATGCAGCTTTTCTGAAAATTCTGAAATCCTGGCTGTTCACCCTTAATCTGTTATTACATGTGGTTTCTAATTACCCAATTTACTAACTCTATGCATACATCTTGGCAAGATACATTTAATCTTTTTGATATGAATAAGGATCAGTTCAGGTATCATAAATTTATATTTGCTGAACTTTTTCTTTTAATTGTTTGATGAATGAATTCAATCTGCTTGCTGCTGTATAGGAGAAGGCAGAATCGGCATTGCGTGCGCGTAGTAGCTCTGTCAGAGGTATCAGAAGGCAGGCTAAGATACCACAAGACACTGTGCCCAAAACTGAGAAGCTTCAAGCATTCATCAAAGAAGAGGTTCTTGTTGGCATACACAATGTACGCATCGTCTTTCCTCTTCTACTCTTATTACTCGTGAATTTAATGATTATGTTATTACCATTCTATCATGTGTTAATCTATTTTGCAGAATGTTTTCCCATGCACAGCAGAACAGTTCTTTAGTTTGTTGTTTGATGATAATTCTAATTTCACAAACAAGTATCGTTCAGCTAGAAAGGATACTAATCTCGTCGTAAGTCCAAGTTCATTTTGTAAAATTATCAGTTCTGGAAAGTTGTCACTATTTCTGGTATTCTTTGTGTCTGGCCAATTTAGTTTGTGTTGCCACTATCATGAACAAAAATAAAATTAAAAAATAAAAATAAATAAATAATAAAAAACAAAAGAAAAAGAAGAAAAGAGTTACTTATTTTTCATATTATTGCCCTTTAATTTTATAATGCATATTCAATAGCAAGAAGCAAAACACTAATGTTTTTCATCTTTGCAGAACTAATTATTCCAAACAGTGTGATTTGAACATAAGTAATTATTTTAATTTTCTTTTCAAACTTTGAAATTTTTTCTTACTAATTTTTCAACTAAACAATGAAGGAAAAGAGGAGTAAATAATGAAAGAACAAATTAGGCTATAACAACAAGTAACCTACCTTATTCATTTATCTATTTTTCATCCAACTTGTATCTTCCAAGTAGATTTTGAAAGGTAATTAATATGTTGACTGTAATTCTAATGAAATTTGTATTAGAATGCCCAGAAATGCTTTCTATATGACCCCAGGACAAATAGTACAATATTTAGGAAAATCAAAGGAAATAAAATTTGAAGATTTTTTTAACATGACACTTAGGAAACTTGTTTTATTAGTACCGTGTATTGCTTCTGGGTACACTATATGCACAACATGTGAAGTTGAGACAGCTAGATTAGCCCAATTTCTAGTTGAACGGGCAATCATGCCCAGTTCATTTATCTTTCCTGTGTTTTGAGCTCTTCACTCATAAAAATGTTTTTTGAGTCTGAAGTATGATATGGTGGTTGATGTGATATGAAAATTTTCGCTTACTATCTTATCATATGCTCTTTCCAGATGGGACAGTGGCATGCTGCAGATGAATATGATGGTCAAGTAAGGGAGATAACATTTAGATCTCTTTGTAACAGTCCTATGTGTCCCCATGACACAGCCATGACGGAGTACCAGCACGTGGTTTTGTCACCAGATAAGAAAACTTTTGTAAGGCTATCTGTTTCATTGTCCCATAAACTTTTATTGATGTTAATAATGTACTTGCTTTTGTTTTCTCTATTCAGATAATAGTTTCTGAAAAACTCTCTTTTGTTATTTTTGTCTTAAAAGCCTCAAATGCCTTCTTATTAAAAATTGACTTCCAATAGAACTTTTATTTGTATTCTTTTAAATCAATTAAAAGTTTCTCTTTTGTTTCAGGTTTTTGAGACAGTGCAACAGGCACATGACGTTCCATTTGGATCTTACTTTGAGGTATGGATGTGTTTCAATCTGGACATTATACTTTTGGTTCCCATTTCTTATTAGACATCAATATTTAATAGAACTTGAACATGCTAGAGATATTCCCAATTGTTATGAGCCTTTTTGTCACATACTAGTTCTCATAAGCAGATCCAGGGTTTCTTAATCAAGTGATCAGCATAACTCTATTAACTCTCAGGTCTGAGATTTATTCAGGTTGACCAGTTCATGTTTATTAAATCTCTGATCCCTGCTAAATGTAATAGCTCTGACTACTGTCTGACAATTATTGTAGCTATTGAGGTCTTGAAGATTTGTTGGTCATAATTACAGGCTTCTATGCTGAGATAGGTGCATCGTTGTGTTCCATAACAATTTAAAATAAAGTATTTTCTGATTGTATTTGTTTGCTTTAGGGATTTGTAATCTATAAGAGAAATGCTTTATTTATATATTGGTGCTATTGTTTTATGTTCCACTTTATTAGTGTAACGTAATTGTTCTGCTGTATTAGGTTCATTGTCGATGGCGTTTGGAGACCACCTCCGAAAACTTGTCCACTATAGATATCAAAGTTGGTAAGTTTTGGGTTGGTGCCCATCTCATCTCTCTTTTCCTATTGATGGGGTAATTTTTCATGCCATGTTAAGGTCTAAAAAAGCTTGAAATTTCCATTATTGGCTTCTGACTTGAAATTCAAGATCAAGTAAAATGGGAATCCAACAGATTGTTTTCTAATAATTCATGAAGGAGATTATCATATTTCCCCATTTCAATTAGATGTGAAATCTACAAATATCCTTTTTGCATCAAGAATGGTCTTTAACTCCCATCTACCCTGCGAGGATATAGAAGTGTGGATATTAGTATTTTAGCAGCTTCAATCATCTTTTCTTTTCTAGGTCTGAACATCTGATCTTTGTCACCACACCCATTTTGTAGTTGTCCCCTCTAGTGCTTGAAAGCCTATATACTAGAACTTCTACAAGGCGCTTGATGACCATTACATTTGGTTAAATTTGAGCAATCACATTTCTTCCTTGAATGAGTTCATTTGCAGTTAAACAGGGTGTTGAGGTGTTTTTGAGGTCTTGTTGGCGGGCTATGTCAATTTTCTGTGCATCCCCATGGTCCTAAGATTTCAGAACAAGGATAAGCTTTCCCCCTACCCTGGTCCTAGAAAGAGAACAGGGTAGGGGGAAAGCTTATCCTTGTTCTGAAATATTTGGTATGGTTCAATTTATAACTAGATTTCTAGGGCAATCCAATTCTGATAATTATTTATATATAATATTCATAAATATCAATTTGCATATCATTCAGCAGTTTTGCACCATGAATTTGTTCCACTTGTCTTGTGTTGCACTGTTCTCTGGTAATGCTCTGGAATTTAGCTGATTGTGCAATGCCAACAGGTGCGCATTTTAAGAAATGGTGCGTGATGCAATTCAAAATCAAGGCAGGTGCTATTAATGAGGTTTGTACTCCAATAGAGCCAATCTGTTTTTTATCGCTGTTTCATGGCAACAATACACTACGTTCTTACAACAATCCAAATCACAAAACTTGCAAAGCCTTCTTAATCTTTTCCATGTTTCTATGGCAGTACAAGAAAGAAGTTGAGTTGATGTTAGAAGTAGCATGTTCGTATACAAAATCACATAATTCCGTTGGTGAGACTAACAACCCCACTCGTCTTCTCTCTCTATAACTCAAGATTGTATCCAATATTTGCCATAAGTTATCAAAATACAGTGTTGTAGCATATTGCCTGCTATAATCTGATAATCAGGTATCCTTGGTAACATACCATCTGAAGAGTATCTGTTTTGCGCTCAATGTAACTTGTGCTGCTGTAATGCTTGTGTGTGTAATAGCAATTTCATTTTTCCTACCTTGTAATTTTACTACGTAGTTCAGTTTTTCCTTGCTGTAACGGAAATATCAGGTGAAACTTCATTTTCTTTTAACGTTACCCCAGCCCAGGAAATTGCTTTTATGGAATCATCCAATATATTGTCTAAGAAATATCATTCTTCCAGAGATCACATTGTGTGAGTGTTAGTTAATTCAATTGTTAAAATTTATTGAGGTGGTAGAAGTTTGATGTTTGAATCCCGTCTATACTATAATTAGCGATGAGTTCCGTCAATTCATTTATTCTAATGTCTATTAGGATTAACTTTTAGATCATTTTAATTGTGCTGTTGTTTAGATTTCAGATGATTTTAATTATAGGGTTGTTAAACTTTTTGTGTTTAAGATGGATGATTTTTACTGTAATTTTTTTTTTCAAATTTAGAGAAAAATTATAACCCACAAAAATAATGTGATGTTTCGTTCGAAACCCGAATTTTCTTGCCACTTACTTCGCCCATTGGGATGGTTTGAACCCTAAAAGAGATAGCTTTTACCACTCACTTGATCATTAGAAGAGTGATAAACACCATATACGTACATTTTGATACAAAAATATTGGAGCTTAAAACAAAAAGTGAAATAACATAGATTGCTATAGCTTATTTTGTAGGAATGTCGGAATTACGGCAGATACCGGACGGCATCATCATGTTAGAACTTCTGCAGTGTCATGGCCGTGAAGATTGAAATTCTTGCAACAGTGTCCATGTCACACTCTGAATTTATGAATGTGTAACTATGGCAGCGCTACGCTGTAACAATTGTACCGTGCAATTGTAGAGACACCTTTAAAAGGAAACTAAGATTGATTGGTTAATTAACTAGATTTCTAAGAATAATTACAAAATTAATTTGACAATTACAGATCACGTACAGCTACAACAATTGTTGTCTCGCATTTGATTCTTCACAAGCCAAACTAAGCTATCAGAGTTTCAGTTTACATGGTTTTTTTTTTCTTCTTCAAAAACCTCTGTCTATGTCGCTAGTTGGAGAGACGATTCTGTCAGCGTCAATAGAGATGCTGTTAAGAAAGTTGGTCTCATGTGATTTGCTGCAGTTTGCACGCCAAGAGAAAATCCATGCCGATCTCAAGAAATGGGAGAAAATATTGTGGAAGATTTATGCAGTGATTGATGATGCAGAAGAAAAGAAGATGACACACGAGTCAGTGAGAATCTGGTTGGAGAGCTTAAGGACTTGGCTTACGATGTTGAAGACATTTTGGATGAGTTTGCGACTGAAGCTTTTCGGAGGAGTGAGTTTCAGAAGCTCGTTCCTACTTGCTGTGCTAAATTGAGTCCGCGGTCTTTTAAGTTTAATTCCATGATTGTGTATGAAATCAAGGAGGTCACTGATAGATTGCAAGATATTGCTGCACAGAAGGACCAACTGAATTTGAAAGAATATTCTGTAAGGGACGACTAAAATGGTTAGACAAAGATTACCCACAACCTCATTGGTGAATGAAGCCAAAGTATATGGCAGGGAAAAAGAAAAGGAAGAGATAGTTCAATTTTTCTTGAAGGATGATTCAAGCTCTCGTGGTGGATTCTCTGTTATTCCTATAATTGGAATGGGCGATGTGGGCAATACAACTCTGGCTCAGCTTGTGTATAATGATGCACGACTGCAAGGCCATTTTGATCTCAAAGCATGGGTGTGTGTCTCTGAAGATTTTGATGTCATCAGGATAACAAAAACAATTCTAAGACCAATGGCTGAGCACCCTGTAGTAGATAATGAGCTCAATTTCCTTCAAGAAGAATTCAAGAAGGAACTTTTTGGAAAGAAATTTTTGTTTGTTTTAGACGATGTGCGGCATGAGAGTTATAATGACTGGACCGTACGGAGCTGTCCACTTGAGGCTGGCGCCCCAGGAAATAAGATTGTTGTCACAACCAGCAATCGTGGTGTTGCAGAAATGATGGGGACTGTTTCAGCTTCTCGATTGAAAGAGTTGTGAAATGATGATTGTCTTCGAGTCTTTGCTTAACACTCATTGGGGGCAACAGATTTCAGCATGCATCAATCTTTCAAGGAAATTGGTGAGAAGATAGTGATCAAATGCAACGGCTTGCCTTTGACTGCAAAAACACTTGGTGGTCACTTACGCGGCAAACGCAACCCAAGCGACTGGAAAAAACGTGCTCAATGGCAAGTGGCAAGATATAGATATGATTGAGCATGGCTGGTGATATCTCAAAAAATTCTGCTCTTCTTAAAACAAATTCCTGTAGGCACAATGCAACTTGTGCTTCTGTAGCTAATGCTTCTCTGTTTAGAAGTTGTTTCAGTTTTACTTCCTTGTAATTTATCAAAGAAGAAAGCATAATTTTGGGAAATGCATCTACCCCATTTACAGTATATGAGTTAGCTTAGGCAAAGTACAGAAAATTGTTATTGTCTACTTAACAATAAGTCGTTCGCTATTTATTCAAGTTCTTTAAATCGTTTAGGTTGAAGTTCCTTGTCACTGGCTTCTGCTCCAGCATAATCAGCAAGACTTCGCTTTGATGTTGTGGGTGCAAAAACTTGATCTGATACATTCAAATCCCATTCCTTTGTTGTTTTGGGGCAACTCTTTTTTCAACTTCATCACCACAAACTGGATGCACACCGCACCTTTCGGCCTCCAATCCTGGACCCGAATTGGAATCAGATCGAAATGATAACGTGATTAGATTCAAACTTCCAACCACTTGGACACATCTTTCGATTTAACAATTTGATAGCCAAAGATGGTCTGACCCGATTTCATCAAAATCAATGAAATAAGAGCAACAAGATTCTAATTTATCATGGAAGTAAAGCTGGTGTGTGCGATATGAACTAGAGCTTCTGGCCTTTGGTGGACGTTTATGAACATGTAAAACAGAACAAAAAGCATATCCCACCAAGTTATTCTTGAATATGGAGACTATTTTGAAATTTTACTTCCAAGAACAACAATGCTAAATCCAAATCATGGTTTTGACTCTGCCTGCAACGAAAAAATAAAAGGGTCAGAGAGAATTTGTCGAGTAACCACTTAGACCCAATAGTTTAAGGCGAATAGTTGGTTAAAGAAGATGGACAGTAGGCCATCTTGCTGGTGCAGTCCAAGCACAGGTTAACAGCCCAACTTTGGTGCCCAAGCTCATATCATGAAGTCACTCAAAATACTTGTATTGCTGCTTCCCAAAGATGACAAAACTGGTTATTCAAGCTGGTACAGAAACACAGCTGCAATGCTCCCTGCTCGACAATGCAATCAGCGTCCCTTCATCCTCTGCAGACAACAACTCTTTTCCTTTTGTCTATTTCCTCCATTGAGGCAACAGTTTCCTTTTAATTCAAGACTGAGTTGTATATAAATGTATCTTTCTCATTGCTGTAATGTATGATGTAATATTGTTTCCTTTGATATTGAATACAAGCAAGCAAGTTTTGCAAGTTCTTAGCTTTCTTAACTTGGTATCGAAGCAAATTCTGGAATCCTGAAACACCATGACAACCCCTAGTCATTCCCACGGCACCACTCAAGGAAACACAGTTTCACAGTACCCTTCAAACACAAATGCAAGCAACTTCTCCTTCCCTAACACTATCAAGCTCACAGAAGCAAATTTTCTGTTATGAAATCTCAAGTCTTACCCTCCGTTAGAGGAAATGACTCAAAAAAGTTCCTTGATAAGAACATAACCCCTCCTAAGAACTATGATGTCTCGGTTAAGGAAAAAGGAAGCAGCATCACAACTCTGAATCCTGAGTACAAGACACGGAAGAAGCAGGATCAACAGTTAATGGGTTGGATTCTCTCAACATTGAGTAATGGGTTGGTTTTTCTAAACACTGAGTGAACCAATTCTTGCAGCAGTGGTTGGATGAACTTCCTCTGGAACACATATCTTGAGGATATGTCGGTCATAATTGCCAGGCTTCAGCACTGAGATAGGCGCATCTGTGTTTTCCATAGCAATTTAAAATAGAGTATTTTTCTGATTGTATTTGTTTGCTTTAGGGATTGTAATCTATAAGAGAAATACTTTATTTACATATTTGTGCTATTGTCTTATGTTCCACTTTGTTAGTGTAAGATAATTGTTCTACTGCATCAGGTTCGTTGCCGATGGCGTTTGGAGACCACCGTCGAAAACTCGTCCACTGTAGACATCAATTAAAGTTGGCAAGTTTTGGGTTGGCTCCCATCTCTTTTGACTCTCTTTTCCTATTGATGGGGCGATTTTTCATGCCCATGTTGTGGTCCAAACAAGCTTGCATCAAGAATGTTCACTGACTCCCATCTACCCTGCGAGGACATAGAAGCGTGGACATTAGTATTTTAGCAGCTCCAGTCTTGCCTTTTCTTTCCTAGGTCTGATGATAAGATACTTGTGACCGCATCCATATTGAGTTGCCCCCTCTGGTGCTTGAAAGCCTGTATACTCGAACTTCTACAAGAGTCTTGATGACCCATTACACTTGGTTAAGAATAAAACTTTCTTGATTCCCACACAAGAATCCTTCCATTATGCATGGTTCATGATTCTACATTTTGTATAACGTATATGTATAGCTTATCAGGGATCCTTTGTAATAGACCATCGGGCAATGATCTGTTTCGTGCTCAATGTAACTTGTGCTGCTGTAATGCTTCTGTGTGTAATAACAGTTTCATTTTTTCCTTGGTTGTAATTTTACTACATAGCTCGCTCTATCCTCACTGTAATGAATAAATCAGGTGAAACTTCCATTTCTTTTAACATTACCCCAGACCAAGAAATTGTCTTATTGGAATCGTCCAATACATTGTCTTAACAAATAACATTCTCCCGGAGATCACATTGTGTGTGTTAGTTGATTCAATTGTTAAAATTTGATGCTCAAGTCCCGTCCATACAATAAATAATTAGCAGCATGAGGTCAATTCATTTATTCTAACGTGTCTGTTAGGATCAACCTTGAGTGTTAATACACGAGTCCAATATTTTTTAATAAAACAATAATAATATTATATAAACAAATTCTTATACAAATTTATTGATTAAAATTATTATTGCAATATTGTATTATTATCACAGTCTTATAATTTTATAAAATAAAAAAAGATAAATAAATGTTAAAATTTTTTAATTTCGTTGCAGTATTTAATTTTTTTGTTATTATAATTCTTAATTTTTTTTAGTCATATTTTTATAAATTAAAATTTATAAAAAAAATTACAAATTATAACAAAAATGCTAGGAATTATAGCTAAAAGTGAAGTATAGCGTACGTATGCAACTAAAATGTTATGGAATTTTTTACAAAGGCATCCTAATTTTATGTCATTGCATATTTATAGTAAAAAAAAAAAAAGTATCTTATATACGAAATTAAATTTTACTGTAATAATTATTTTATTTTTATATTTTTTTAATATTTTTTATTGAGATATCACATATTTAATTGAGATCTCGGTGAATTTCATTATTATTATTATATTAATATTGATAAAAATTATTAAAAAAATTTATTTTATAAAAAAAATTAAATATAAAGCATCATTTATTTAAAATATATATGTAAAATGAAAAGAAAAAAAAGAGGGCTATTTTTGTAAAAAAAGAAAAACCCCAATGTTGTGCCATATATTATTGTAACTTCTGTTCTACGAATGTCAAAATTATGGTGCATAGTCCTTATTACATTATTCATGATTTCCCTTGTGCCATGCCCACCAACTTTGAAATTATTTCACCAGAAACTATTGTAATATCGTTGTCACAATTTAAATTATTGTAAAATTAACGCACTTATAAAATATTATTATTATTATTATTATTATTATGGTGGACAGAAAAATCATAAATTAAGTATAAGAGGAGAGATTATAATTTTTTTAATTTTTAATTTTAAAGTACAAGACACCTGGAATTCTCCAGAAACCGAACTCGGGTAGAAGATTTTCGGTGGGCAGGATTTTTTGTAAACCCTCAATGTCGATAATTGGGGAGACGATTCTGTCAGCGTCAATAGACATGCTGTTTAGGAAGTTGGTCTCATCTGATTTGCTGCAGTTTGCACGCCAAGAGAAAATCCATGCTGATCTCAAGAAGTGGGAGAAAATATTGTTGAAGATTTATGCAGTGATTGATGATGCAGAAGAAAAGAAGATAACACACGAGTCAGTAAGAATCTGGCTTGAAGAGCTTAAGGACTTGGCTTGCGATGTTGAAGACATTTTGGATGAGTTTGCGACTGAGGCTTTGCGGAGGAAGTCGCTGCTTGAATCAGCTCAACCTCGTACGAGTAAGTTTCAGAAGCTCGTTCCTACTTGCTGTGCTAATTTGAGCCCGCGATCTTTTAAGTTTAATTCCATGATTGTGCATGAAATCAAGGAGGTCACTGATAGATTGCAAGATATTGCTGCACAGAAGGACCAACTGAATTTGAAAGAATATTCTCAAGGGACGACTAAAATGGTTAGACAAAGATTGCCCACAACCTCTTTGGTGAATGATGCCAATGTATATGGCAGGGAAAAAGAAAAAGAAGAGATAGTTGAATTTTTGTTGAAGGATGATTCAAGCTCTGGTGATGGATTCTCTGTTATTCCTATAATTGGAATGGGCGGTGTTGGCAAGACAACTCTTGCTCAACTCGTCTATAATGATGCTCGAACGCAAGGCCATTTTGATCTCAAAGCATGGGTGTGTGTCTCTGAAGATTTTGATGTTATCAGGATAACAAAAACAATTCTAAGACCAATGGCAGATCACCCTGTAGTAGATAATGACCTCAATTTCCTTCAAGAGGAATTAAAGAAGAAACTTTTTGGAAAGAAATTTTTGTTTGTTTTAGACGATGTGTGGAATGAGAGTTATAATGACTGGACCGTATTGAGCTGTCCATTTGAGGCTGGCGCAGCAGGAAGTAAGATTGTTGTCACAACTCGCAATCGAGGTGTTGCGAAAATGATGGGGACTGTTTCAGCTTATCGATTGAAAGAGTTGTCAAATGATGATTGTCTTCGAATCTTTGCTCAACACTCACTGGGGACAAAGGATTTGAGCATGCATCAATCCTTGAAGGAAATTGGTGAGAAGATAGTGATAAGATGCAACGGTTTGCCTTTGGCAGCAAAAACTCTCGGTGGCCTCTTGCGCGGTAGATATGAGCCAAGCGACTGGAAAGACGTGCTAAATAGCAAGATATGGAATTTACCAGAAGAGAGATGTGACATTATACCAGCCCTTAGAGTCAGCTACCATCGTCTTTCTCCAGAGTTGAAACAGTGCTTTGCGTACTGTTCATTGTTTCCAAAAAATTATGAATTTCAAGAAGAGGAGATAATTTTACTATGGATGGCTGAAGGTTTCTTGCAGCATGAAAATAATGACAAGCAAATGGAAGAATTAGGCCACGAGTATTTTCATGAGCTACATGCAAGGTCATTTTTTCAACAATCAAGTAGCAATATATCCTGGTTTGTGATGCACGACCTCATCAATGACCTTGCCCAATGGGCTGCAGGAGAGAGATACTTCAGAATGGAGGATGTGTTGGAAGGTAAGAAGCATCAAAAGTTTTCCAAATATCTTCGTCATTTATCATACGTTCATGGACAATATGATGGAATGAAAAGATTTGAGCCCTTCTATGATATTAAACATTTGCGAACTCTTTTACCAATAACTTTGTCGGATACTTGGAGGGAAAAAAGTTACTTGGCTTATGACTTTTTCCGTATGTTGTCGAAATTGCGGCGTTTAAGAGTCTTATCTTTAAATGGGTATTGCATCTTCAAATTGCCAGATTCCATCGGTGATTTAAAGCATTTAAGGTACCTTAACTTATCTGAAAGTAGAATTGAAACTTTGCCCGAATCAGTTAACAAGCTTTACAATTTAGAAACACTTAAATTGGAAGACTGTCGTCGACTCAAGAAACTGTGTGCAGACATGGGAAATCTAATCAAACTGCATGTTCTTAACAATACCAATGCTGATTCATTGGAAGAAATGCCATTGGGAATCCATAAATTGACTTGTCTCCAAAGGCTATGTTGTTTTGTTGTGGGAAAAGACAGTGGTTCTAGATTAAGAGAGTTGAAGTTGCTGATGCAACTGCAGGGGACGCTTAAAATTTCAAGGTTGGAAAATGTAAAAGATGCTGGTGATGCCATGGAGGCCAAGATAAATGGGAAGAACAACCTTGTCGCTTTATTGCTTGAATGGAGTACCATTCCTAGTAATTCAAGGGAGCCAAAAATTGAAACACGTTTGCTAGACATGCTAAAACCTCATCAAAACCTTAAAGAGCTCACTATCAAGAACTATGGCGGTGCAGAATTTCCAATTTGGTTAGAAGATTGCTCTTTACCAAATTTAGTGCTTCTAAAATTTGAATTTTGTTGCAGGTACACTTCCTTGCTATCAGTTGGGCTACTGCACTTTCTAAAGCTTCTTTTTGTAAATGTGCCTTCTAAAATTTGAATTCTGTTTCAGGTGCACTTCCTTGCCATCAGTCGGGCATCTACCTTGTCTAAAGCATCTTTTTATAAGCGGAATGGATAGAGTAAACACTGTGGGTCTAGAGTTTTATGGAAATGGGAACTCAGTGCCTTTTCCATCACTAGAGACACTTTGTTTTGAGAATATGCAAGAGTGGAAAGACTGGATTCATCATGGATATGATAAAGAAGTTGAAGGTTTTCTTCGCTTGCGAGAGCTTTCTCTTATAAGTTGTTCCAAACTGCAAGGAACATTACCAAAACATCTGCCTTCACTGGAGAGGCTTGTGATTGACAGTTGTGAACAATTGCTAGTGACAGTTCCAAGTCTTCCAACTCTCAAGCAATTAGAAATTAGTGGATGTAAAAAGGTGACCTGGAGAAGTAAAATTGATCTCAGCTCATTGAATTTAGTGGGTTGTGGTGATGCATCCAATCAAGTGTTTCTAAACGGATTACTCAAGCAAGACTTACCAAATTTAGAAGAATTGGAGATTGAGTGTTTTGAAGAGTTAACATATTTATGGCAGAATGAAATTGGATTGCTGCAAGACATTAGCTCTATTCATCAGTTGAAGATTGCCAGTTGTCCCCTACTTCTTTCTTTAGTAGCAGAGGAAGAACAAGATCAACAACAGCAAAGGTTGCCATGCAGACTTCAATGTCTGAAATTGAGCCGTTGTCAAGGCCTTGTGAAGCTGCCAAAAGCATTGTTCAGCGTTAGTTCCCTCAGAGATATAGGGATTTTTGACTGTGATTCACTTGTTTCATTTCCAGATGCTGCACTGCCTTCCCAGTTGAAAACAATTACAATCATGGGATGCAATGCATTAAAATCCTTACCTGAGGCATGGATGCACAATGCGGATACATCTCTTGAAAGTTTGTATATTGCTTATTGTAGTTCTTTGACATATATTGCTAGAATCCAGTTACTCCTGGGCCTTAGGCGGCTGGAGATCAGAGATTGTGGTAATTTAAGGACTTTGGTAGAGGAAGAGGACATCCGTAGTGACAGCAGAATGTATTCCTCTCTTCTTGAGTACTCAGAAATCAGAAGTTGTCCGTCTCTCACATCCTTATGGAGATCTAATCTACCTAAGGCTCTTAAGTATCTTTATGTTTTTGATTGTCCGGAGCTAGAGTCAATAGCAGAAAGGTTGGACAACAACACATCTCTTGAAATAGTTATGATTTTTGGTTGTAACAATCTTCAATATTTACCTGATGGTTGGCATAAACTCTGCCATCTTCAAGAAATTTGTATAAGCCACTGTCCAAATCTCACATCCTTTTCCATAGGAGAGTCGTTTTTCATGAAACTGACCAGGCTTTCCGTAGACGGATGTGAGAAACTAATGGCCTTACCCGATTGCATGCGCAATCTCACCACACTTCAACATTTAGCAATCAGAAATTGTCCTAGCATAGTATCCTTCCCTCAGGATGGCTTTCCCGTCAACCTTACTTCACTTGAGATTCATGATACAAAGATTTGTAAGCTTTTGTTTGAGTGGGGTTTGCACAGATTCACCTGTATTAGACGACTCAGTATAAGCGGATGTCTTGATGTGGTGTCATTTCCACAAGAGGAGATAGGAATGATGCTTCCTGCCTCTCTAACCGAACTGTGTATTACTAGTTTCCCAGATCTGGAGTTCCTTTCCTCACTAGGTTCATTGGAATGCATTTATCTTGCTTATTGTCCGAAGCTCAATTACTTTCCAGAGAAATGCCTACCTACCTCACTCTTGCAACTACGTATCGAAAGCTGTCCGCTGATAGAAGAAAAGTTCAGAAGAGATAAAGGGCAATATTGGCACTTGACAACCCATATACCTTATGTCAGCATAAATCATTCATGTGTTTTTGATTCCTCAACAGAGTGGGACTGAGTTCTGTTACCTCAAAATCTTGCAAAGAGTCGGACAATCCAATGAAGAACATGCAGTGAAAAAACCCCATGCTCTCATGTCTGCTGATACTTGATCCAGAAACGAAAATTAGCAGAAATTGGCAATCCGATCACCTCAGCACAAAGTTTTTCCTGGTATGCATGCATTCCATTTTCCTCTGCTTAAGTTAACTTATGCCTTGATCAGTTGTATTTTTATTTCTCCAACATTTGTGATCTGAAACTATTCTTTACAATTTGCAGATGAAGATATGGATAAATGCTTTTATTTCGAGGAACTACCCGTTGCGGTGAGATGTCCTAATCAAATTACATTATATCAGCTTGTAATTCTACAGTGGATTGATCTAAACGAGTGCCTGTTCTTAGCTAAAACATTGGATTAACTAGTTTCCAGACATGTCAAATTCTGTTTATCTAAAAACAAATCTGTAATGGTGATGGTGCACTCATATCTTATGTTGATGCAACTCGTGCCGCTGTAAATGCTTCTATGTGAAATAGCATTTGAGTTTTTCTTACTTCAAATGGAAATCTCAGCTGAAGCCTCATTTTCTTTAATGAACTTTGGTTTAGGGGTATGGGCCATATTCAGATATGCTGCAGAAGCTTGTGTTGTTCTGAACTAATCAAAGATCAAGACAAGTCGACGAGTTCATGACAAGAAACTGCAAGCATAAATTGCATGTAGCTACAAAATCTGAAAGCATGTACAATTCACAGAAACTACAAAGGATCCATCCTCTAATATTTTATTTAATGATATAGTAAAGGGAGATTTTAATATCATAATTATTCTGACGCCTTAAGTGCAATTAGATTCATTTTTTTTATAATTTATTATTGTTTTTTGTGTAAAAGATTTTTTTATAACAAATAGTGTCAAGGAATGCATAAAAACATACATAACACAAGCATTTATGCGTATGAGATGAATGATGAAGGCTACTCAATGTCTGATTGGATAAGTAAGGGTGAGATCTGTGCAAATATATTTAAGCTTTGTGTGTGGTATGGTGTTTCTACTATTTTTTGAAAATATAAGAGGTAAATATTCGACAAAATATTAAATATTAGTGAGAATTATTTATTTTACACGTACGCGCTCATGCATATATAATTAAAATTGAGTGAGAATCACTTGTTTTAAGTTGAAAAAGTATAAAAATTTCTATTTAAAAAATTATATATATCATTGTATAAAAATAAGTAACATAAAATAAAGTATGATTGAATTAATTTTTTTTTCCTAATAACACTATATAAATCTTTATATATTATTATCAAATCATATACGTACAGTAATATCTCTTTATAGTAATATTTTATATAGAAATAATTTTCATGTAATCATAAAAAATATCAGTTTTAATTTCAATCAGTTATAAATAAGAATAAACTTTATATTGTAATAAGTTATAAATTTTTAAAATTTTGCCTTTAAGAAATTTGACTCCACATAGTAATAATTATTTATATATTAAAAAAAATTCATGCTATGTTACATTAAAAAAAAAAGTTATTTTTCTAAAGTTATTTAGGATAATAATTTATTCTTTAGGTTATTATCACATCTTTCAATTTGTAAGTATATGATAATTCGTTAATATAAACACCTTTTTAGTGAAGTCAAATATATTTAAAAGTCAAAATATTTTTAACTTCTTAAGCATTTTTAAAGTTTCTTGATACAAAACTTTTGTATTTCTATCCTATCATTCTCAATATTATCTCCTTTTTTTCTTTGCTAATTGAAGTAATAATTTTTTTTTCAATTAAAGTATATACTAACTTGTTATTCATTTAGATGATAGAGAAAAATATTAATATTTATTTAATTAGGATAGTAAAATTATCAAATATGATCACTCGATTATTCTCACTCAATTATTTAATGACTCTTTAATTTTTCTCTTTAACTTTATTTGTAACTTAAAATTTATTGACATTAGAGAACTTAATGTTGTAGTGTTTAAACAATTAACAATTGTCTTTGACTTCACATCAATTGTCTAATGCAAAAATTACATTAAAATTCTATCAAAAATACTTATATTTGCTAGTTTTAAGATATAATATTCTATTTATTTCAAAAATAAGCAATTAAAATGTTAATGATAATAATTTTTAAAAGTTTTAATGATACATGTATCACATAACTAAATTTTAGAAGTATTATTTAACGATTGGAACAAAAACTTAAAAACACTTATAAATGAGGTAGAAACTAACCCAACAACCTTTATGTTACATGCATTAAGGATAATTAAGTCAAACAATAATTTTTGTAATTTTACTACATAGCTCGTTCTATCCTCACTGTAATGAATAAATTAGGTGAAACTTCCATTTCTTTTAACATTGCCCCAGACCAAGAAATTGTCTTATTGGAATCGTCCAATACATTGTCTTAACAAATAACATTCTCCCGGAGATCACATTGTGTGTGTCAGTTGATTCAATTGTTAAAATTTGATGCTCAAGTCCCGTCCATTCAATAAATAATTAGCAGTGATGAGGTCAATTCATTTATTCTAACGTGTCTGTTAGGATTAACCTTGAGTGTTAATACACGAGTCCAATATTTTTTAATAAAATAATAATAATATTATATAAACAAATTCTTATACAAATTTAACTGCAGCAAATCAGATGAGACCAACTTACTTAACAGCATCTCTATTGATGCTGACACAA
>CP135583.1:618729-741750 GCA_032401905.1 Swietenia macrophylla
TTGCAAATTATTTAATTTTATAAAATAAAATAAATTATTGATATTATAAAATTAATGAATTTATGTTTATAACTTAGATAAATAAATTTTTTTAATTATATAATTTTTATAAAATAAAAGTTTAATATAAATTATTATTTGGTCTTATTATTTTTATTAAAAAAATTTAAATATAAAATTTTTTAAATATATTAATTCGGCTAGTTTAGTCAATTTGATTAATTTAAACTAAATTCAAACTCAAAATTAAATCGATCACTCTCAATTGGATTTTTTTCAAACCAAAATCAATTAAAACCATCCAATGGATTGCTCGGCTGCAGCTTTGTTACGGTCACACAGATGTCTCAGGAGCATTGGTTATTTTTTCCATATTCTCGGTTATAATTACAATCAAGGACCCTCAGCAAACAAATTTTGGTTGCAGAAAATATCACAAAGATCCCTAAATTATTTGGGATATAAAAATAACCCTTCAATAATTACGAATACATACCTCTAACATACCCAAGATGTTTGGTCTCCAAGCGACGGTCCGTCGGGTTTCGTCGGTAGATAGCAGTAGGTCGAAGGGGGTGAATTCCATTGGTGTGGCATCAGTTTCTCCCCCTCTTCTCCTTCCTTCCATTCTTTCTTTCTTTCTTCCAGGAAATAGCAGGGCAGACAGATTTAAAAAACATGACATTATAATCTGTAAATATCAAGAACCACAAATAAACAAATTGATGAAAAGTCAAAAATACCCTGAAGAAATTAAGGTTTTGGTCTCTGTCGCCCTCGATTGTCTCCCAATCATCACCGCCCATTACGCTCTTAGTTAATAAATAATGATTATTCAATTCTTTCCTAACCAATACTTTATCGTAAATAGACAAGTTTTATTTATTTATATTAAATTATATTTTATTAACGATCGAATCAATCCTTAATCTTTTTATTTTTTAATTTTTAAAAAAATATTGACACATAATATAATTGATAATAAATAATTAAAATTATATTTTAATAAAAATTATAAATTAATTTCATATTTTATAATATAAATTAAAAAATTTAAAATATAATTTTAATTATTTATTATCAATTATACCATATATTAATATTTATTTAAATTAAAAATAAAAAATTATAAAAAAATTTTAATTATTTATTAATATATATTATTAATTATTAATATATATCCATTGAGTAAATGGTCAGAGCTGAACAGAATTATTGTCCTTTGCTTTTATTTGCAAAGTAGAATTGTGTTCATGTATTATTGGTGGGGTATAACTTTTGAATTCTGTGGCTCAAAGGTGTGAATTTTGTCTTTTTGTTTTTTAATTAATGATAATCAAATCAGATTTATTTAAATAAAGTATTTCTTTTTATCTTAAGCATGTGCTATAATCTTAAAACTCCTTTTAATATAACATTATACTTAATTAACTTCTTTTTCATGTGCAGACCAATTAGAAGGTTTTCTTTTTTTAATAAAAATTCCCTTTTAATTTGAATTACACGGATTTTTTAAAATATTTTAAATATATATAATATTATTTACACAATCATTTTTTTTTTTTTGTATTTTGTTAATAATTATTAGTGTCAAATTTAGACAAAAGTAGATTAGAAAAAGAGAATTATTATGTTAATAATTAATTTTGTATTTTGTTTATGAATTATTATGAATCACAAGCTTATTAAACTAGTTAACAGTCCTAAATCTGAGCAAACAATAAATCTAATAAACAAAATAATTAGAACTTAACTAAACTAAGAAAATCTTACTGAATCAAATAAAAATCTTAATTAAAGAAGATTACTATATGACACTTAAATGGTAATTTCTAGATTATGAAACCCTACTCTCTATCCTATATCATTATCAATCTCTTTTGGCCGATTCTATTGGTGGGGTTTTACTTTTGAATTTAGTGGCAAAAAACATGTGAATATACATCCTGTTAAATTGCTTTTACTTGCCACAAAAGAACATGCATAAAGATACAAAAAGTGCTTGTCACAAGCTGTACTCCAGGGGAGACGCACGTAAAAATGTTGGCCGCATCCAAACTGTTTCAGTTTTCAAGCCAGGAGAATACATTCCAGGCTGATCTTAAGCAGTGGGAAGTAATAAAGTCGAAAATTCAAGAAGTGATAGACGATGCAGAGGAGAAGGAGACGAGGATGGAGTCAGAAAAGATATGGCTGGGCAAGCTGAAGGATTATGGATGAAATATGCACCGAAAAAATTTTATTAAACATGTATCACATACATGCAAAAATGGTTATAGAGAAAGAAATCATCAAATTTATTATTCAAGTTTCAAAATTCAGAATTTACCTTCTCCAAGTGCTTAAGTTTGATGAAGTCAACGCCAAATATATGAGATCTCTACGCTTTAACACCACTCTTGTGAGAAAGAGAGAGAGCCGAGAGGAAGAGAGTGAGAGCTTTTTTTTTTTCTTTATAAAATGAAAAACTTTACAAAAATCTTCTTTCTTTTGGTTTAGATAGCTTGGGCCAAAAAATTAATTATGATATTTTGCTTATATACTCTTGTTAGACAATTTAAATTAAATTTTACCTAAACAATTAAAAAAGATGCCCCTTTTAATAATCATAAGTATTTGTTTGCCACGTAAATTACGTCAATTTACATTAAAGGCACATATAAAATCTTTTTAACACGTTTAACACTTAAAATATCATTATTTTCATTCCAAGTTCTAATACTTTAACTATCTCATATATTACAATTAAATTTTATTAATTGTTATTTAGATTTTTTAAATAAAGTATCATAATTAATCCACGTAACGATTTATATAGAATGGCATTCATATTATTTTTGAAAGTACTAGCTCTCTAAAGATAATCTTTTTTTCTCTTCTACTTTCTCTAATTGCATAATATTATTGGTGTGACTATATAAATTCACCGTAAATTAGTTGTGAGCTAATTTCAAACTTTTCTTATAACTTATTTTTAGACCTAACAATTATAGTAAATATCTAATAATGTGTTATAACCCTTAAACCACGATAAAGAAATGCTTCATCAAACCTATTTTGAATTATATGTGCTATATAAGTGAAGTCCTTCCGTTATTTAATCATAATCGAGTGTAAATTCATAAAATGTCAAAAAAATATATACTTGATTTATTTTTGAATCGTCAATTAATATATCATAAACTTGTCATCATGAATTTTTTTTTTTTTATATATATAACATAAAATATACTATGGCCAGAGATTTTTATTTTGAACATTTATCAATGTTCATTTAGAAATTCGAATTCAAATGGAATCAATAAGTACTCCCTAGTATAATATTTTGAGTCAATGGATCTTGTCTCAATCATTGCCATTATAACATATGAATTACATATGACTAAAACAGGCTTTATCATATAAGATATGTTTAGTCTCATACTTATACACCATATGAACTATACGTATTTGTAATTTATCCAACTATAATACATTAAGTTAAAAGACTATATCGTATACTGGTATAGATAAATGATAAGTCATTGACTATATGTAATATTACGTGATTTATTGTTATTTGATCATGTTTGAAAAATAGTTAATTAATCATTAATCCATACTAATGCCCCAATGACATGACTATCCTCATCATCATCTATACTCATATCATTTCTTGATATCTCCTTTTGAAAGTATTCAATATGCTTATTTTGCAATCTTGTTGTCTACTTAATATCACTTCCGTAGAGAACCGTTTAATAAATTTATTTATTTATTAAATGACTTATTTGAATAATTCATATGTATATTTTATTTAAATGCTTGATAAAATAAAAAAAGTAATTTATACATAAGAATTAAACTTTTGTTTTTTTTTTTGTAAATATTAGTACAAGATAAAATGCTCGCAAAACCGACAACACGAATTGTGACACTAACACATGCTCAAGAACTTGGCTGAGAAAGTTGAAGAAGTATTGGTTGACTGTGAAAAAGCTTTGCTGCTTGAAACGACTTAACCCAGTTCAAGTTAGTTTCGGAAGCTCATTTCTATCTACTGTGCTAATTTGTTTAAAATCTAAGTGCAACTGAGGTATAATACAGAATTTAATTTTGTTAGTTATAGATGTTGATTTTAGGTATTAAAATAAGTGTTATTGTATTACAAGTTTTAGTTATTATTTATAAATAAAAAATTAGTTTTATTCCATTATTAGGATTTTGTTAATAGTATGGTTTTCTAAATAGATTTATTATGGATTAATAATTGTTGTAGTATAACCGAAGCTCATATATTTTCCGGAGGAGGACCTTCCAAAACTTTTGATACTGGTCATCATTGGCTGTCCAACGATGGAGGTAAAGTGCACCAAGGATGGGGAATATTGGCACTCGATGGATCATATAACTTGTGTCAGAACAACCAGTGGGTGGGTTCCTGAAGGAGTTGAATGATCTACAGAATGAACTCATCTTTTCTGTATGTATATAAACACGTGTTTTGGTTGCTTGTATTCTTATTTCCCCAGCGTTTGTAATCTCCAAGTTCTTTCTTCTTTTTTTTTTTAATTCATCCCTCACTTTCTTAGCACATCATATATTTTGTATCTTACCGTGTACTCATTTTGCCTTTTCGTGCGGAAGATGTATTATTTGATTGATATAATATTTTTCGTTATGTTAATTATTTTAAATTTTTTATTAATAATTTAAGTATTTTTTATTATATTTTTTATTAAATTTATAAAATATAATTTGTATCAAATCTAATATATTTTATAATTAATGCACAATTTCAATCCTAATTTTTAAATTTTATCGATTCTAATCTATAATTTAGAGTTTAATTTTAAACTAAATTTTGATTTCTATAAATTCTAGTGTATAATTTGAAATCTTAATTTTGAATTAAATTTTGATATTTTTGTATCGGACTACCACTAATTATTAATTATTGTTAAAGTACATTTCTTAAATAAATATAAAAATAATTTTATAAATACAAAATATATGATACGTCCTTGACAAGTTTCTATATTATTATTTTATGATAATTAAAAAATATTAATTTTATATAATAAAAATTAATGTAAATATTTAATAAATATACAAATAATAATTATTATCTAATATTTTTTAATGTCTTTTTAGCGTAGTTCATAATATTATTTGTCTATTTATTTATTCAGATGCAAGTCTCAATTTTATCATGTTCCTGGGGGAAAGCATCCATGTCCATGCGCCACAAAGTTGGAGGACCCCGGAATAATTGTACTGTTGTTTTTAATCCTAGCTATAATTATATATAATTTTATTTAATAATATAATTAATTCTTAGATAGAATTTATTTTTCAACCTGAATTTGATTAATTTATTTGTTTTATTTATCTAAAATTTGAATATAAAATTATTAAGATAATATTTATTTTTTATTTTTAATAATTTTTATTAAAATTTAAATTAGCACGAAATTTTTATAGAACTTAATTTCTAAATTAGTAGAAAATTTGCATCTATTTGAAGGTCTAACCCAACACTCTTTTAACTTAAGGTGTTTATTTTCTTTCAAATTAAAAAAAAAATCTTACTTTTATATTTGTACACTTACTTTAAATATTAGATTAAAAAAATGGTGTTTTAAAAAATATAAATGAAATAACTTTCACTTATACACAAACAAAAGTTTTATTCATTTAAACTAAATTCAATCAATTAAGCATTAAAAAATAAAATAAAATAGACAACCCTAAGTTATTTTGTTTTATTCTAATAGAAAATTTTAAAATAAATATTTTTAAGTGGATACTTTTAAAAATTTTAAATTTTAAATAAATACTAAAGCATCTTGAAAAATATAATATAACTAAAACTATATATATATATATATATATATATACGCGCGCGCGCGCGTGTGTAAGATTTAAATTAAAATAAAATAAAAAAATAATGATAATTGCTATTTTAATTTATCAAATACCTTACGTTATACAATTCATTATCACAATAATTTAAAATCAATAAATAATATCAAGATATTTGAGTTAGCATAAAATTTAAGATCAATGTCTTGATTGAACATCAATGAAGTTCATAGAGAAAGAGTATCCACTTAAATATTTGTGATGGGCATTGTATAGGTAATGACCTAAACAAAATATCGGGTTACTATTATAATCGACTACTCTATCTTTAGCAATTTCACAATATAGTATAACATGTATTATCCTATAATATAACATTGCTCTACTCTATTTTTTTTTATTAAACTACAAAATCATTAAATTTAAAAAATAAACCTACTTAATAATAAAAAAAGATTAAATTTGGCAAATTAAGTATTCGGATAAAATAAAAAACAACCAAACTCTTAGTTAAACTTTATGTTTTTGTGTGACCGTATATATTAAATACATATATGTATGTGTGCATGTATTATGTCTATTTATTGTTTCAATGTGTCTGAAACAGTATAAAATGTAAAATTCTTCATAATTTTTAATTAGGTGTATAAAGTTTTACCGAGCTAGTTTCAAAATATTATGATTTTAAAATAACTACGTATGTTTGTGAAAGTAAGATAATTATAAATAATTAATTATCGATATATTAAAAAATGATATGAGTATTTTTAAAATGATCGCTAATATTTTTAAAAGTGACATGAAATTCAACAACTAGTATATTTATTTGATAAATCTTATTTTATTCATAAAATGATGTGGGAATTTATATTTAATAAAACAAATGTTGTATATTTATCATAAAACTATATAACCTTTTATTGTAGTGTTATACCAACTTTTACTTGAATTAAATAAAAATTAATGACTTAAAATAAAATATAATCATTACTAAGATTGGTAAGATTTGAAGATAGTCATTAATCAATTTACTAAGAAACATTAATATGACTTAATTATGATGGCGACGGATAAATATATTTTAAAATAAAAAATAAATACAATTTTAAGTAGTAGTAATAACAATAATAATATCATACGTATAAAATGCAGATATAAATTATTTTATCTTAACTAATGGTGTACCTATCTCTTCTATTATGAGTGAATTAATTATATATTTTATCATTTATTTTGAAATTTTAATTATAACTGTACAAGGGAATTTGGTCACTTAATAAATGAAGGGACTTATTTGATATGCATGACAAAATATATCCTTATTTGGAAAATATTTGAATAATAGAGACCTAGATGTTATTGTCTTTTTCTTTTTCCTATTAAGTTTGAAGGCTTAACGGCTAGACCCATCACATATGGGTAAGTTAGCCCAACTTAGGTTTCCCACATGGCGGACCAAACAGGCCGAGCTTGTAAACAGGCTTAAAGATTTGGGATTTTTGTTCAAACCCCTACATTGATATCCGGTTCGGTCCGGTTCATTCTTGTGGTTACATGAAGAAGAAACACTGCAAGCAGCAGTGTTGGTAATTCTTAAAAAGTGATTTTTGTTTCTCGTCTTCTATCCAGAAGCACTTTCGACAACCAATCATTCTGTTTTCAGGCAACAATAGAACTTCTTGAGTGCCCGAAATGGCCGCAAAGTCACAGATAATTACAGGATTCACTTTGCCGTTAAAACCTACTTCCTCTTCCTCCTCGAGTTCCGGCAACAGTCTCTGCATAGTGAGGAAACCCCTCACGACGTCTTTTTTTAATGGCGGAGGTACGTTATTTCTAGCTTTAATTTTACTTTTTCTTGGGTATTTTCATTCTCTATTTCGCTGGGTTTTTTTTCTTTTCGTATTCTTTTCCGTTTTCTTCAATTCACAGTATGTTTGGTTGATGAGAAACTGAAATAAAATGATAGACGACTCTAGAAATACTCAATTCTGGTAGTTAATGCAGTAGTAACTGAGTATTTTCTTTATTTTATTGGTTGTCGAGTAATGTAAAGTTTTATATTTAATCTTTTGTTTTCTACAAATTTTCTGTGCAATAGTGGAATCTTAGTTATATCTGTAGTTTTAACTACTATTAGAATTATTTTGAATTTGATAGAATTGTTTGTGTCTCGGAAAATTCGCTCTCTGGGTGTGCTTATGATATATACTAACTTCAAATTCATTGTTAAATTGTTGCATTACTTTTATTGCTTTCCATCGAACCTGGAGATATCTCAAATAAAGATCAAACCTTTTGTTGAATATCGAGTGATTGGTATTCATGGTTAAATGATCAATGAATGGCGATATCAAGAATAATTGGTAAGAAGTTGAGAGAAAAGCATTGTTCTAGAATTGTTTGGTTGAGTTGTTAAGATAAACGGTGAATATGATTCTGCTGTATTTAATTGTTGCATTAGAATTCTTGTTCATGTTAATGATAAAGGAACCTTTTAGGTCCTTGAAAGTGGGTATTTTGTTGAGTGAGGTAGTTTATGATCATATGTGATATGCCACGGAAATTTTGATAGCCCATTCATATTCATTTCCATATTTTGACAATGTTGCTTTTTCTTATAGTGGGAGCTCTAAAAGTTACAAGGATTAGTATTGCACATTCCACTCGATCCCATTGTTATAGACAAGGTGGAGGAGCACTTAATACACAAATGAACCTTTTTGATAGGTTTGCCAGAGTTGTCAAGGTGGGATTTTGAGAGTTGTTGATTGGGATTTATAGAATATATCTTGGTAACAGTTATGAGCAAATTGAGGATGTTTATTTCTACTTTTGATGTCTTACACCAGTAATATGATTTTGCTTCAATCCTAACTGCAGTCATATGCAAATGCAATCCTTAGTTCCTTTGAAGATCCAGAGAAGATTTTAGAGCAAGCTGTACTTGAAATGAACGATGACTTGGTAAAGATGCGCCAGGCCACAGCTCAAGTGAGACACACAATCTTGCATTTCCTTGACATTCCTCTTTCATTTTGTTAAATTTATTGATCTCGACTTTTCGTTTTTTTAATCAGTTTTTTACTTGCTTTACTATTTCATACTCCAAAGTATGAGCTATATTCTGTATTTTAAATATTGATATAATTTTACCGCACATTATAATAATGAGTAGCTTGGTGAACCTACCCTTAGTAGAGACATAATTTTTACCATTCTTCTCTCCGTGCATAGCATGTGAAAGTTGATTCCGTCCTTTTGCATTGTTCTTATTCTCATCTATGAATTATCATTTTCCTTTCTCTGAAGGTGTTGGCATCTCAAAAGCGATTGGAGAATAAGTACAAAGCCGCAGAGCAAGCTTCTGAAGACTGGTAATATGCTAATATTTTAAGGGAATTGTAATTTAACTCTCCCAAGTACAGTGCCGGATAATTGATATCATTTTGCCTTGAGTTCTATGTAGGTATCGTAAAGCACAACTTGCTCTTCAGAGAGGTGAGGAGGATCTTGCACGCGAAGCTCTCAAGAGACGTAAATCTTATGCAGTAAGCTGCCCTCCTAAAAGCTTATTCTTCTTTTTATTTTTTATTTTTACTGTTTAAAATTATATATAAGAATGTGTGCTAGTTTCTCATTTTTGGTTCACATTGTGCTTTTTAACTAAATATGTGGATTTGGTGCTATCGCCGTATCAATTATTGATTCATTACAATATTCCATTATTATGCCCCACATATATGAATTGTTATATTTTTTATTTGGAAACAATTTGATTTGTTTTGGTGGATGGAGATTGATTGGGCCTAGTCCATGTATTATAACTTATAATTAATGTTATCATTACTGCAAAGTATTAAAAAAATGAAAAGAGTAGACTTATTTTTATTATAGTGTTGATTTATCAATATGACAAAGAATGCAAGAAAATTAGCAATGTATTTCCTTGTCTTTGGAGCCGTCAACAAGTTTGGTTTAAGTGGGTTTGGCAAAACTTACAGAAAGACAATTGAAGGATATTACAATGCATTTTTCATCAAATAATCTATTTGATTGCCTTCATAAAAAGTTAAAAAATTTAAAAAGAATACATGAGGAGAATGTTGGATGAATTTCATTGCTCTGTATAGGAGCTACATGTGCATATATATTAAGCCTCTGATGGTGTCTTGATATGGCAGAATACTCTACCTATCAATAAGCAATTCAAATAAAAAGCTTCAACTAATTGTTATTTGCTGTTGGTTTGCTCGTGTGAGAAGATGCAATTGAAGCAGTAAAACTGCATTGGGGCTAAGAATCATTTGGAAATGGACGGTACAAATAGTAATAGTTTAATAATTTGCTGTTTTAATATTCTGTTTTTAATGTTTTTGCAGGATAATGCTAATTCTTTGAAAGCTCAACTTGATCAACAAAAGACTGTCGTTAATAATCTTGTTTCTAATACACGGGTAAGTTGATTTTGATTCACCTGCATCACTTATGCCCTTCTCATTGTTTTGATAGTATGTCATTTGATATAACTATGCAATGGCATGTCCAAGAACCATTTATTTATTTGTAATTAAAGGCATTCAAGGTAAACACAAAAGTTATGTTTGTTTAATTAGAAATGGTTGATAGGAATAGAAAGGAAAACATTTTGCTAGATTTTTCTTTTGAGTTATTTCAAATGCTTAAATATTTGATATGTGTTAAAATTGGATTTACCAACAAACCTGAAGAGGTGAAGAGAAAAGCATTGTTGAAGACCTGAAGGATAGAGTAAGAACTCATTAATTCAGCAAGATGATGACCTTGAACAGGATTCTTAGTTCTTTTGCTTGCTTTAGTAAGAATTGGCCAAATTTTCAAATTGGTGAGACCCTTGGTATTGTTGAAACTTTTAGGAATTCGTCTGCTGTCTAGGACTGACTGATTGTCTTGGTCATAATGCTTGCTGTCTTAGCACATTTTTTCTTTTACGACTGAGTTTCAGCTTTATTGATAAGTTTAGTTTTGTATGTATTAATGAATGTATTATAGTTGCAACAAATTCCATTTTGTGTAGCTTTTGGAGAGCAAGATACAGGAGGCAAAGTCAAAAAAAGATACTCTGAAAGCACGGGCTCAGTCTGCAAAGTTTGTCTTCCCAGCCTAACTCTATTAATAATTTCTCGCTTTCTCTAATAGTTTATACCCTCACCGTTGCAAGTAATGTTTGCCTTCTCTCAGGACTGCAACCAAAGTGAGTGAGATGTTGGGGAATGTCAATACCAGCAGTGCTCTTTCAGCTTTTGAGAAAATGGAAGAGAAAGGTGAGATAATTGGTTCTGCAAAAAATGCAATATTTTTTTCAATATTATTGTTCATTGTTTGCAGTAATACCCTAATGAAAGGCAGTGTGCTCGACTTACTACAATGTTTGTCTTGATTGCTAGGTTTTATCATCCTTCTGTATTATGTAACATGCTTTGGCAACTTTATTATGCAGTTTGATATTTTTAATGGATGGGCTACATATTAAGTTGTTCTAATGTGATTTTGAGGCACATTAGGACGTGAGCATGATTAGCTGGTGGAAGAATTTGTTTTGCTTTTATATTATAAATTGTAAAGTTAGACTTGTCTTTAAGCGCTAGTGTTGAGCCTTTACCTAATAGCATAAGCTTTTGGGTCTAGTGGTGTCTCTAACAAGGTATTAGAGCTATGGTCTAATGTCCAAGCCCCTATATGCTCGCATTATCCCATTTAAGCTCTGTTCATTCCTAGCCCATTTTTTGGATTTCTATTTCAGCCTCTTGGGATATAAATAACCTTATAATTGGATCCATGTTTTACATGAGAAGGCTTGTAAAGCTTGTCTTTAAATACTACTGTTAGGCCCCTACCTGCTCACTTAAGCTTTTGAATCTATGGATTCTCAAACATCCATTATGTCTGTTTTCTTCATGGTACACAGGTTAATGACTTAAGAGTTGGCAATGATTCACATGGTACACAGGTTAATGACTTAAGAGTTGGCAATGATTCACAAAAGAGGAATGCACTAAAAAAGCCCGTTAAGATGTACTCCTACAATTTTCTGACTTGTGGCCTTTATTTGGTCTTTGTGTCCTACAATGTCATTTGCTCTCATGCTCTCATGTTGGCATTTTTCAGCTTTCCCAAATGAAATGATTCACTATTATTAAAATTGGATGGGTGCATAATGTTAATTCATTTTGTAGATGCTGTTAATATTTATTAAGTAAATTTTGCACGAGGTCCATTTCTTGCATTAAGTCCTAGTTATTTTGCAATCTATGTTCTTCTATGTAACAGTGTATAATGTTGGTTAACTCTCCTGTGTTTAGTCAAAATTTAAGTTCACCCATGTGGTTCCAAAATTTGTCTGAAATCTGACATAAAGTCACTCTTTCTCCACCGGGTAAGGGACTTCTCAAACAAATTTTTAAAATTTAGGGAGCTTTCTGACAAGTTTCAGGATCACCTGGGTCCCCTTGATTTTCAGCTAAAATACAAGAGAGGCCGATATTATTATCTCATACCTCATATTGCCTATATTGTCATAAAAGCCTTGTGTAGGGTTATATTCAGTTGCCTTGAGGATAGGCCTGGCTTTCCTGACCTCTTCATCCTGTGAATTCTTTGGTCTTTTCCCATTACTCATGTCATCCTTAGTCGGAATAACATCAGTCCCAATGCATCCTACAAGTCTTTGCCTTTGTTTGAGCAAGTTATGTCAGCTGGCTTTACCCTGGTTTATGCTGAATATTTGCATTCTCAGTTTTATCAAATAACTTCCAGTTTCAGTTACTATTCTTTCTGGCATTGCCACTTATATCATGCTTGAAGATGATTTCTTTTAGTCTTCTGTCATTAGAGTGATGGGTTTGTAGTGTTTTAGTTGGTGATTATATGATCACAATTATCTTTTGATGCTTGCACTTCACTGTTGGACTATTACCTCTTGTGTGCCCTGTTAAATGTCAAGGTAATGATTTAAGGTTGATATTTTTGAAAAAATCTTAACTCCATTTCTTTTTCCAATGTCATCTTGATAGTGATGGCAATGGAGTCCCAAGCAGATGCTCTTAACCAGCTAACTACTGATGATCTTGAAGGGAAGGTAGCAATTACTTCTATTTTCCTCTGCTATACTCCTATTTAAATTTGTCCCTCGGATGATGTTCTGAGTTAAACTTTGCTCATAGAATTGATTCTCTTATTGTGACTTATGATATTAATCCTTGGATCCTTATTGAATTCTTCTTATATTTTTATGATGACTTGTACTTGCATTTTGTACCTTCAAAATTGAGGGAGTTCAGCTTTCATAAAATGTAAGATTTGAATGTCAAGAATTATTGGGGATTACGCTATAAATTAATTATATAGTTTGGTGCTTGGGTTCTGCCTGAAATGGAATTAAACTAGTGTTTTATGACACTGATGTGAAGTATTGGATCATTTTAATCTCATGACAACCTCTCCTTCCCAAGAAAAGAATAGCCATGATACAAGATGACTCCATGTGAGGGATTATTGCCTGAAAGTTGATTTGTTCCTGATTTTTACCTTTTCTATAAACCATAAATGTTGCATTTGCTGCAGTTTGCACTACTTGAGAGCTCGTCTGTCGATGATGATCTTGCAAACCTTAAAAAGGAACTATCTGGTAGCTCAAAGGTATGGCCTTACATCTAGTTTACAAAGCTCCAAAATTATAATATAAGAGTTTAATTTGATTTTACTTCTGGCATGCTTTATGTGGTTTCTGACCAAAGTTTCTGAAAGCAATGATACCCTGTTGTGGATAATGTGTTTTCAATCTTTTAAATACATTTTTTTTGCCAGTCCTATACCGGGAAACCCAAGGAAGGGGAAAACAAAATCTCCCTATTCTCAAGTTGTAAGATTTGTAACTTCTGTCTTAACAATCTCGGGCTTCTTTCTTTGATTTTATGAACAGAAAGGAGAGCTTCCACCTGGAAGGCCGGCTGCTAGCAGCACAAGCACGGCCTTCCCATTTCGAGATGCTGAAATTGAGAAGGAGCTGAATGAGCTGAGGCAGAGGGCTAAAGATTTCTAATGACCTGAGGACAAATTTTTGTTTAGCCTGCAAATTGACTCTGTAAATCTACGAGGCCAGATAGATTAAACATTGTACAGCTAGAGGCCAATCTCAAATAATTGGTGATTCCTTTCTCCCTTTTGTTAAATGGATATGATTTTTACAGTCTCCTTGTAATGCTAATATACATCAATTTGCAGTATATAACTATAGCAGTCTGTCTATATTATAATTTGGATATAATTTTGATAATTTGTGACATAGTCGATCTTTTTAATATGAAATACAAATAATGAGGGTTGTGCTACGGTGCAACTGGCTATAACAGTACAAGCTTCAAAAGATTACGTTGTAATTTTCAAATTTTTTGTTATATATTGTTTTAAATCTTTTAAATACGGGTTAAGTTGGAAAATTTTACTAAAAAATTTAAAATATATAATAAAAAATTTAAAAATTATAACAAAAGATTTGAAGCGGAGTAAAATTTTTATGTGATTTCATGTAATGCTAGTTAAAGTTGATGCATGAAATTGTTGAATATCGTAAGTATCACAAATTGTGGCTATATATGTTTGAAAGTATTTAATCGTTTAATAATATTATTATTAAATAATGTTCTTATTTGATATTTGAACAATTCTCAAAAGGGTTTTACTAAAATTATTCTTATGTTGAATGTTTGAACATGGGATTGAACAACCCAAGGCCAAGAGTATTTATTTTTTATATAAAAAATTAAATAATATATATATATATATATATATATATATATATATATAAACAGTCAAATATGGATGCCTCAAGTGATATCGAGGAATTTGTGTTGGATGTTGACAAAGATGTGTCAACAAACATTAAATAATAACAATACTAATAAACTAAAATACAGTGGATTACTATTTCAAGCAATTTTGCTAGTTAGTTGCTCCTTTGTCTTGGCACTTACACAACATCTACCAAATTTTGAAAATGACTTAGCTTTTCTAATTAATATTAGCATTTATTTTATTTAATTTCGACTTTTTAGAAAATCCGTGTAATTTTAGAGAAAGTCCGTGACCATATCCCTTGCATAATGTTAATAATTGATTTGTATTATCAAGAATTTGTATACTTAGATATTATTAATTTAGTAATAAAAAAAAATGATAGATGTTTAATGCAAACTTTGTACAATTTTAAATTTTAGGAGTATATGAAGAACATAATCCAAAATTTTGAATTAAATTAATTTTAATTTTCAATTACTAACACAAATCCCCTGGAAATTTGACTTATAATTTGGCATAATTTTCAAGAAAGCTCAAAATTTTCAAATGTCCAAAACACGTGGAAAATTTCACGGATTTTATGGCGTGATTCAATACAAATACCAAGACCCATGCCAATTGCTACGACGGTCTATCGGCTGGCACGATTTGCAATTGGGATAATACATTGGAAACCCTTATCTTCTACATTTTTACAAATAAGGACATAAGGTTTCCATTTATATCAAACAAGTCCATGATTCATATTTTGAAATAATTGAATTGGAAAATGTTCCTTTAATGTTTAGTTACAAACTCACATTACACTTCTTAAATCTCATTATAGCGGTTTAACCCTAAGTATTAATGTGGCCTTTTTTTTTAATTCTATAGTAAATTTTACAATTTTATAACTTTTTAAAACGACAAACAACCTTATTTCAATCTCTAATTGACAAAAATTATTTCATTATTTAAAATAAAAATTGGCATAAGAATAAAAAAGCGTAAGATTACTCTAACTTATATGCTATAACACTGTGATGATCTAAATTTAGATTTTATATGAGACTGAAGTGTTGTGATTTTAAATTATTATAAAATGAAATAATTACAGATTAAATACAAGTGAAAAGCATTTGTATTTACTAAATATTTTAATTGTTCTTTTTAAAAAATATAATAAAAATATCATAATCTCAAACTAAGTCTCAATACTGTATGTTGGTATTTCAGTTATTTTAATTTGGATATATTTGATATATATGGACAATATATGTGCTATATTCATGAAAAATTAAAACATAGAGACTTGGATGTTATTACCCCATTTGCAATTTTCTTCCACCCAACAGATACACATACATAGTCCATTCAAAGCTAAGAACAGTCCTAGTTTTGGTCAATTCAAAATTTATCAACTTTGGACTTCGTTAAACATTTCACCAATAATTTTTTTTTATGTTATTATTATTTTTAAGTCACCTCATGAAGAAGGGGAATTTACTCATCGGTAAAATTATTTAAAATTCAATCTAATATGTTTAGAATTACTATATTTTTACTTAATTTTTATAAACATAATATTTAAATTATTTATAAAACACCATTTTTAACAGTTGATATTTACTATTAATATATTATTTCACTCCCATTGACATATTCAAAAGTTATACACAGGCATGGAGGTTTCATCTCTTCCTTGCAACAACACAAAATCGGCTTTCAAGTTTTCAGCCCGCAGCGCCAAGCACGACTTTTTCAAAACTCCTTAGTCAACACGGAAGCCATGAGAACTGGCCGAATCAAATATTATTCAATATTCAAGTTTATTCAAAGTATTTTGTCACGCCAAGTCCAACTACGCCCGCCCGCTATTTTACTCTTTTTCCCCATAAATAACTTGAAGTACATTCATAGTTTCTCGCACACTCGAATTCAAGAGAGCTAGCAGCAAGAAGAAGCTAAAACATCCAGTTCTGCCAGAACAGCTTACAATTTCCGACAACTTTACGGGTGTTTTTCGGCGATGAATTCCAGAAAAGCGAGCACCCTTTTGATAATTTTGGTCGTATCATTGGCCATACTGAGCCACGTTGGGGTTGAGGCGACAAGGTTTATGCCGGAGGATTTTGCTAAGGCAAATCACCTGGAGACTTATTCGTCGCCCCCGTCTGTCTTCGAGAAGGCGAAATTTACGATGTCGTGTTGGCTTGAACGGCTGGCATCGGGGCCTAGTCCCAAAGGACCTGGTCATTAGAATGAAGTTGTGAAATGAAGATCTGGTTCTACGTGCATGTTGCGACAAATACAAGAAATCACAGAAGTCTTCATTTGATTCTTACGGTATCAAGATTAAGGCGAACTTCTGCCATAGAAAGTTATACAATGCTACTGTAATTTGTAAATTTGTTTTAAAAAATAATGAAGATTAATATTCTTTTGATTTATGAGTAGATCAGATATTAACCATATAAATACTAGTGATTCTATGTTACCGATACATCTCTTTCTCAATGCGGAGACGTTGGTTAAATTGCCGTAATTGATCGGATATGAATCATGCTTCTTATGTGCTTTTTGATTTTTCGTTGTTTTAGCACTGTGTGCTTTTATTAAGGGGTAAGACTAACTGTTAAAAAAATCACGTATGAAGATACACATTTTACAGTAGCTTTATGTAGCCAGCAGATTCGGGCTTCATGGGTCCCTGCCTTTTCTTTAAATTTGATCTCTGGAATACGAGCATTAGTTAGGAGACAGATAAAACGCATAAATTGATGAGAGGATAAAAAGTAAATATTATCCTCTGAATTTCAGCTGGCTATTTCTGTTGTGGATCACATTCATTCTTAACGAGCGAAATTGCTTACCTCTGCTCTTACATCACCACGAAACAGCTATTCTAAAAGTGCAGTTACATTATCATATAAAACAGATGGTTCCGAAATCCTAGAGTCTTTATCCACCGCAAGAAAACGCCATGGATAGACAAGAAAAACAGCTTCACTTTGCCCTCTTTCTTTGCATGGCGCAGGGGCACATGATCTCCATGGTAGACGTAGCTAGGCTCCGGGCACAGTGCGGCGTTATCGTCAACATATGCACCACACCCCTCAATGTAGCAAGATTCAAATCATTCCTTGCTCTCGTTGTTGAGTCTGAAATACAAATCTAAATATTTCTGGACTACAGATCCAAATACTTCAACTCTGGTTCGCATGTGTGGATGCTGAATTACTAGAAGGAAATGAGAACTTGGATATGGTGCCATCGCCGCGCTTAGTTTCGAATTGCTTCACAGCAACTGACATGCTACAAGAGCAAGAAGAAAATTGTTTGGGGAGTTAAAACCACAACCAAATTGCATAATCTTTGATATGTGTCTGCCTTATACAGCACCTATTGCTAGCAAGTTAAACATTCCAAGGGTTGTTTTTTTCACATAGTAGGATGCTACTGCCTTCTGTGCATCATCACTTTATACTTTTCCAAAGTTCTTGAGAGTATAACCTTGGATTCAGATTTGTTAGCTGCTCCAGCCTTGCTTGATAAAGTTGAATTCACTAAAACGCAGGTAGCTTCTCTAAATTCGCAAATGAAAGAAGTTATGGGAAAAGTAGGTGCAGCCGAGCAAGCCACGTATGGAGTGATTGTCAATAGTTTTGAAGAATTGGAGCCAGCTTATGTTAAAGAATTCAAGAAAATTAAACATGACAATAATCACGAATCTAGTCTATTTGAGGGGTAAACCTAGTGAGAAAGTCTGAAATTCATAAAAAATAATCATTTACACAGTATTATAATTTATGTTCATGTCAGAATTTTATTGAATTGTGGTATGAATTATGTAATGTTTTTCAATTTCTTAAATTAGCTAGATTACATCATTTTAGTAGTAATTGGGAAATTATTATTGTCTTATTACAGTTAAAAAAAAATTTAATTGTGACAATAATTGTATTAATGTCATTAATTAATTGCTCATATTTAGTTATTCGGAAATAATAAAAAAATTAATGGCCAAATACACACGCACATGTCAAGAAAGAAAACATGACTGTTGAAAAGAGCAACTAGTTAAATATAACATTAATAGAATAAAATAAATAAAAAACTAAAAAAATAATTTATATAATTATTTTCAAAAAATTAAAATGCAGTCAATCAGAAAAGGATTTATAATGCATCAAAGATGTCAAATAATACTTTGACACGTATTTTATACATCAAAGATCTATATATATTGTGCTAAATATCCACCTTCTTCAATAGTCCTTTCCATGTTATGCGTAAACATAGCTTCTCCAATATATTTATGATTGAAATTTAGTCCAATTATTGAAGCGATCAGTCCTGTTCCTTTTGCGGCCCATTTTTCACCCTCGATTCCTTGCCTTTTCTTCAATTCATTCATGGAGGACATAATGAAAGTCAACATTATCCTCTGAATTTCAGATGGCTTGTTACTTTGTGCACCACTTTCGATGTGGACGAATGAAAATGCTTATGTATGCACTATGCGCTTATCTAAAAGTTTTCAGTTGGATTATCATATACATAGCAGATGGTTCTGAAATCCTAGAGACTCCAGTATGTCAAGTTGTGCCATTGTCTCTTTTCCAAAACACATGGTCATTAGCAAGTGTAAAGCCTATTCTTATAAACTTTAAGAATAGTCCATTTTTATTGAAATTTTATCACACTCTTTTCTACTTAATTCTATAACACCTTCGTCACAGTAAGGTTTTGTGCATACTCATCTTGTTTGAGACTTATAAACATTTTATGGACGCATTTGTTATACATAGACACTTGGCTGATACATTAAAATTAGAATAAATTTAATTCTAATACCACTTTATCACAGATTGAACTATTACTTCATTCCTAAAAAATATATTCATTAAAGTGTGCAGAGCCCACTCTTGTAAACTCTAAGAATAACTCATTGCTATCTAATATGAGATTCCGTCACAAGTCGCTATCCTCCTCAAGAAAGTCACCGTCCATGCACAAGCAAACGTGCTATAGTTAGCTCTCTTTCCTTTCATGGAGCAAGGGCACATGATACTGGCATCTATTGTGAAAACGATAGACAGATTCCTTGTGGGTTTTGAATTGAGTATTTGCAATATTACTAGTTTTGACGTTTTGTACTCTCAGTTTTAAAAACCAATTTTTTTTTTTTTTTATATGTCCTGTATATTTTGGGTTGACTAAAAACAAAAAGATAGCAGTTTCAAGTTATCCACCCAATTTATTTTTCCAAATTATTGTAGCTTTAATTATCAACACAATCGATTCAACAAGACGATCGAATGAGTTTCTAATGTAAATCAATCTCAGTGATCTAATTGACTAAGAGAAACAAAAATAAAATTCAACATAAACCATGATTGGTATAACTTAAAATTAGTCACATAAAACCTATTATTCATGTAAATAAATCTCTACAAAATCATCTTCCTACCCAATTTCCTTTTTTTTTTCAATAAATTTACTAAATTATTGTCCATTCTTGATTTGGTTAAGAGTTTTTTTTTTTTACTTACTTAAAATAAAGAAGCAAACTGAATTATTTGCATCTTTTAAAAAAATCAAAATTGATTACATTAAAATCAAATTAAATCAATCAATTCGACTAGATTTCTTTGACTATCCAATTTTTTTCACTCCTAAATATTTCTAATTTTCTATACAACACGAAAATAAATAAAACTCTTTATGATTGTGATTTCTCTCTCTCTCTTTTTTTTTTTCTTTTAAGTTTTATAAGTTAATTTGAAAAGTGGAATAAGATATTGACGATCTTTTAATATTTAGATAATGACTTTTTTCTAAGTTAACACGATAATAATTTTTTGCAATTAGTATAAACTCAATTTAATTTGTAAAAAATTAAAAGAAAAATCATGTTTATCATAAAGAGTTTATACCAAAAAATCAATTTTACTTTATCTATTTATGTTTATTTAAATTAGCGGTGGCAAGAAAACTTTATACTCCTGTTTGAAGGTTAGAACTTTATGGCAGCACTATTAATCTAATATGTTTAAAGGTTATATGACAAAATTGATAAGTAATATATTAAACAAAAACTTAGGTTTGGTGGTCGAACCCTCGCAATTGGGCCCCGATTTGGATCGAGCAACAAGGCTAAAAATAAATAATTAAATTAACAAAAAATAATTATCAATGCCCTCCAGTCTTTTTGCCAAAGAATTATATTTGAGAAAAAATAAAAAGAAATATAAATGAACAAATGAAAATAAGTCGGAAGGTCATTTTCCCAAATAAATTTCGAGTACAAGGGTGTTTGAAAATGATACGGACGTCAATTTATTTGAACATGCAGAATTTTTGCAATATGGTGTGGACTGTAGTGAGTTTCCAGAGAAGGGATGAATTTGATGCGTTAATTAACAAAGACCTGAGGGTCATGGCCTTTCAAATATCATTACAAGAGATTGCATACAAGGAAAAGAAGTCACAACTGCATGTGCACTTGGGTCCATTCCAACCTTTATTAATTGCCTAGTTAAGTGTTGTCCCATTTACATATTTATACTTGAACAAGAAGCAAGCAATTTTATCTGATAACAGTAATTTATTAAAATCCAACGTTACCTTAATCACAAACAATTCCTATTACCTTGGTCTTTGCACGAAAGGATGAAGTGTGAACTATAATTTTCTTAAAATAAAATAAATCAGAGTAAAGATAACCTCAAGATTCATTAATGGAAATAGTTGGCCAATGCTTTGTATATAGGAAATTGTAGTATTGTGGAACATTGCACATACGAGTGGGAATAATATTCTCTCCGTATGAAATTATTCAAACTGAAAAACGAAAATGGAAAGCCGTAAGTCGTTTTCTTTCTCTGTTATATCTTAACAGGTGAGATTATCTCCGGTAGTGACTCCAAGTTGGCCGCAATATTCTCTGAAATAACTAATACGTGCTTGAACAGAGCTAGGATCTCCTCCATTACATTCGTTTCCATTAATGGCACGAATTGTTGCCCCGAATCCCTGGTTGATAATAGCTTGAACGTTTTCTGTCCAGAACCACAAGGCAGCCTTGAATGATATAACTGGATCATTGGCAACAGTTTCCGGCGAGCCTAGTCCGTCGAAGTTGATGCTCTCTCCAGCCGGTCCATAGTTGTAATTCCAGGATAGTTGAAGCGGTCCCCGGCCGTAGTAACCTTTGCTTGGGTTGCATGGATACTGAGTGTTTGTTTCATCGCAGTAATCCTTTGAGGGACCATCAATTTCTTCAACGAAGCAGAAATCTGGCGGCAAAGAAAACAGTTGCCTTGTTAGGTTAGACATAATTCGCAGTAAGTGCTTGCTTTGAAATTTAAATAAAAAAATTAAGCACTCTAATTACTAGTGTTTATGTAAGAATACACAAGAAATTGAAATCTTACGTCCAGTCTCATGTGTGACATGAGCAAAGAAAGCTGCAATTTCACGCCGAGATTGCTCGTCCGTGCCAATTCTACCAAACTGAGAAAATGAACCAAGAGCGTCAAGAAAAGCTGATCGGGAATAAAAGTTTTTCCCGACGCAATTTGCTTCAGCTTGGTTAAGTATTCCGTTGAAGAATTCCGGCGTCACGATATCAGGCACCGATACATCGTTAGTTGCTGGTGGAGGATTGCACGGCCCTTGTTGGCACCCAGTGCCACAGTAGTCGTCGCCGGTGCCGCAAAATCCATACTGGCTGCAGCACATGTCTGGAGCACAGCCACAGTTTTGACCCATTACATTTCTTGGCATGGCTGCGGAGAGAAATGCAGCCGTGAAAAGGGTCAGTAGCAGAGTTTTTCTCAAGCTAATGGGCGCCATTTTTTGGGGGAAATTTAGGGTAAAATGAAGAAAAATTTGCTTGTTTTGATAAGACTGGAAGTGGGATAGATTATTTATAGTGCTGCAGAATGTAGAAAAATTGGATTGGAGATTGTATCAAGTCAGTCTGAACATGCAGATTTTTTTCCTTTCTCTTTTCCTTTTGGCATTGGCGTGGGTGGTGGGGAGTCTGTGGAAGACTTTGACGCATTAATGAATAAAAGAGGCATGGGCCATGGCTGTTCATAACGTGAAATCATCTTACTTTTTAATTATCCCAAGTTCTTTTTTTTTCTTTTTTATAAAAAGAATAAAAGATTCCAAACATTATTCTAATTGATAGTTAACCATATATTTAAAAAAGATTAAAGCCATCCGAAACTTTGAATTTATCTCCATTAATTACCTATTGATTTATACTAGTAATTAAGCTTAATCTTTTCGACCACTAGTCTTATAATTCGTCGAAGTAAATCACAAGTTGGAGGACAAAAAAGAAGAAAGTGTCAAACACGGGGAATCGTCATCCCCTCTCTCTCTCTCTCTCTCTCTCCGTGTAGATATTCGGCGTTAAATATAGTGACGGCAACATGTCCAGATTCTCCCATCCTTTCGGGAAACCTGCCTCTACAGTCGGGAATTGGAAGAAATATATTTGGATCTGCAGTACGGACTCAATGGCCCGAGCAAGTGCTGCATCGTATCTGGCCGCATTGAGGAGGGTGGTGAATATGGTGATGATAAAACCGTGCAGTGCGGCCTGCAGCCAGGATATGTCTATCATGGGGCTCATATGCCAAAGGAAAGAGAGCAAAGTGAAGATGGTTTTATCGTGTATCCATGGCAATTTTCTCCAGGTGAATGAACGTGAAAAATGGGCCACAATTGAATAGAATTGATTACCACAATGATTTTTGGAAAAATAGTAATACAGGACTTCAACAACTAATACGGAGCAGCAGCAATGCTTGAAAATGGAAATAAAGTGTTACGAGAAACCACAACAAAGCCGAATTCATCAATATCATGTCGTGGTTAAAGTTTTCGGGAGGAGCAAAGCCAAACAAGAGAAAGAATTTGGCATGTTTCAGGTATCCTGCAAAAGACTAGCTAGACAATATTGGAGAATTCTTCAGAATTCTCTTTTGTTGGTACCCCAAATACCAAGGTTGGATACTGCCCTAAAACAAAGTTATGATTTTTTAATTTTAAATAAAAGTTAACAGTATCAAACATATTCTAGTACTAAGTAATTATTACCAGATTATCTGAATACTCCTTTTCAAGGTTAATAAAATTAAATTATCCCAATACTCCTTGTCAAGCTTAATAATTCGGTCAATTACTGCAACATTAATTGCATTAAAAACAAGTTTTTCAGATACTCCTTCAAGCTTAGAAAGCAACTGAAGTTGGTGGAAGATTTTTTTTGCTGGTAAGATTAAAACTTTTCCTGGAGAGCTGTGCTAAGTTGGCTGGAGGTTGCTCCAGTCCAGTTAATTTTCCACCCTTGATGTGATTATATTTCTTTACAAGAAACTACGTAAATTTTTATGCATGTGTCAGGATCTCTGCTAAGACAAAACTAAAGAAAGTTATAATTTCTTATAGGGTTTACAGAATTGGAATTTTGTGAAAATACATTTTTGTTGCATATTTTTTATGCAATAAATTCGATAATTTATTGTACATCCGAATTTTATTCTTCACATATAAAAAAATCAAGTTTTTTGGTTATATTAGGTAAAATTTGAACTTCAAACATAATTAAGAGACTGATAATTTAATAACTCAAAGTGAAGAAGGATTATTTATAAATAAGAGTTTTAATTATGAGAGACTTTTTTTCTTTCTAGAAAGATTAGGAAATAAAAATTTTCATTAAATAAGACTTAAGTTTCACTATAACTATGTAACATTTTTAAAGTTATTGGGTGCCTTGGAGACGCCACAGAGAGAGCTTTTGCACGTGATTTTTTTCTCCACTTGTTTTATTTTTCTGAGTTACTTTTTTTTTCCTTGAGTCTTAATGTGATAATAATTTGATAAAAATTAAAAGTTTATAATTTTTATGTTGATATACTCGGAGATTAGGTCTCGTAAATATTATTAAGATATTTTTGATATTGTTATTTGATATACCATGTTCATGATGATATTGCATATTTTAATTTTTTTTAGCTAATAAATCCTCTTTTATCTTCTCTTAAGAAAAACGTCCCGAAATAAAAAAGTAAAAAATCATCTAAGTATTTTAAAATTTTAAAAAAGAACTGTTTAATTATTTAAATAATATAGTTTTAATAAATTCTTTTTATAGTGATGTGACGATGATGCTTTCCCAACAATTCAACAAGAAGGCACAAAACAATGTGTTTTATTTCGATTTATTATAAATAAATATCATGTTATTTATACGGTAATTTAATAAATTAAATATATAACAACATGCATATGTAGACTACTAAATATGTTAATAACTACATTATATTTGAAATAAATATGATATAATATTATGAATGATTATACTATCTTGCAATGTCTTGTTTGTTTAATGATATCTTCGAGCATAAATGCCATAATACGGTAAGAGGACTTGGACGGCTAATTTCTCTTCTCCTTCTTTTCCTTTATCCATAATCTTTTTCACAGCATTCTTGACATCATCTCTCTTTACCAACACCCCAGCTTTTCATTCCTCTCCCCAGTTCGTGGGATATTCGACCCCAACCCTCACACCAATTTTTAGAATTTGCACAATAAACTTCTCATTTATAAATTATCTCCGAATAGCTGCCATGTCAATAATGGCAAGCCAGTGCACACGCCTTCTAGTGTTTGAATTCCAACCGCAATGTGTTAAGAATCCTCCAATTGAAGGGAGGGACAATATTAGCAATTGTGGAGCCCAACCTCAGATCACAAGTCCTCTTGCTTTGATTCTTTCCTCAAAACCCATTTTCTGCAATCCATTTATGTAACTCTTTTGATGTTTACCCATATCTTGTGACCCAAATGGATGGTCTATTTGATGCTTCCAAGCCTAATCCGAGTTCTATCATTTGTGAAGGAATCAAATTTGCGCATGCTTCCAAAGTAAGAATAAATTACAGAGCTGGGATTTTTTTTGACTCAAGCCATTTCAGGCATTTTTGTTCATCAATTGAAGCTATTTTGCATCTTTCAGCCTTGTCTAAGTATTTTTTGTTGTCTAGTGAAACAGGGCCAATACACCAGACTTTCTCGTGTCGTATTTTCTTGTATTCTTTATCATAAGCTGGCTTCAATTCTTCAAAACTATTGACAATCGATAGACACATGATATCACACACACACACACACACACACACACAAACGTCTGGTCACAAAAATAAGAAATAATAAAATAAATAATAATTTGATATATAGCAATTTTGCAAGCCAGTTGAAATGTAAAATTTTGCAGGGTACGTTATCGTTATTAACATTATAATTATATACGGTGTGAAGTTTCATGGACTTTTTCTAACTTAAAATGATAATTACATATTTTAACCCAATATCTAGATGCAAATGAATTAATAGATATAAAATACTTTTCTAGTGTGGAATGACTTATGGTCCAATATCTTCAGAGATGAACAGTTGTATGCTAAAAAGAATCAAACGACAATCAATGATGATCCCCCAATTTGACACTTTGCTCTTTTTCCTCCTGCAACTTCTGCGTTACTTCGACAAATTATTTCAACTTAGTATTTATCTTATCATTTCTCATTGCCACTAACAAATTAGACAAATTATGGCCCACAAAGAAGACATAGACTATTCTTTTCTATGACCAAAACACACACGCATATACATTGTGTTGTAATTAAGTAAAAATTCTAGGTGAGATACATCTATTACGATGCATTCATTAAATAAAAATTTATTTTTTATTAAATATTTAATATGATTGAATTTATTTAATCTAAATAATAAAAGTTGTTATTTTTTTAATTTAATAAAAATTTTGAGATTGTTTTAATTATTTAATACCAAAAATTTTTTTTATAAAAATTTTTCAATTTTTTTTTTACATAATTTTTTATTTTTTAATAAAAATACATATTTATTTAAAAGATTATTTCAACATCAACTTTACTCAGTAAAGATAACTCAATCACTTATTCTATTTAAAAATATCTTTAATCAATATATATATTTGGATTGAGATTTATTCAAAATTCATATTATTTAATTTTAAATAGAACATAATCTCTACCTTAATTTGTAATTGACCAAAATCATTAAATGATTAGATAATTGAAAATAAAAAACAATGCATGTCGCATATTTTATGGAATAATGGTACCAAAACCTTACCCAATACTATGCAAGTAAAGTGATGTCTCACGTAATAATAATAATAATAATAATAATAATGATAATAATATTAATAGTAATACTAAAATGGTTATCATTGTTATTATATTATGAAAAGCTCCGGCCTGCAATCTCTTTTATTCATTAATGCGTCGAAGTTTTCTAAAAACTTGCCACTCCCACGAAATTGCCAAAAAGAAAAGAAAAATAAAAGAATCTGCGTGTTCAGACTGACTTGATACACTCTCCAATCAAATTCTTCTACTGTCTGCAGCACTATAAAAAATCTCTGCCACTCGCAATCTTGTCAAAACACGCAAAATTTTCTTTATTTTTACCCTAAATTTCCTCCAAAAATGCAGCCCATTAGCTTGAGAAAAGCTCTGCTAATGACCCTTTAAGTGGCTGCATTTATAGCCGCAGTCATTCGGGGAAATGCAAAGGGTAAAAATTGTGGCTGTACTGCAGATATGTGCCGCGGCCAGTACGGATATTGCGGCACCGGCGACAACTAGTGCGGCACAGGGTGCCAAGAGGGGCCATGCCATCGTCCACCAGCAACTAACGATGTATTGGTGCCTGATATCATGACGCTGGAATTCTTCAACGGAATACTTAATCACTCTGAGACAAGTTGCGTTGGGAATGAGAAGGTATTGGATATTGTCCTGTAATTCATCACCTGATGATCGATTTAGCTCCTGTGATATGAAGGCTTGAAGTTTGTTGCGCACTGCCAGCTGGAGTGAGCTGATTTTGCTGAAGCTGTTAAAGTTTGTTTTGTTAGTTAGCTAAGCAACTTGATTAGTTTAAGTTGATTTCCATGCTTTCGTCTTTGAATCCTGTGTCTACTGTTGTTTGTTGTAATAAGTGTATGAACACTTCTTGTTCTTGCTTTCTTATTAGATTGAATAACTCTCAAGTCTGTTGAATCCTTTACAAAAGCTTTTATTACTTCTTTTTTGCCATAATTAGAAACATTGTCTGTATTGCATCAGAGGTTTGGACATTGACTGTATTACATCAGAGTTTCGACAGCCGAATTCTAGAGCTCTTTAGCTCATTCTCAAAAATTGGAATACCAAATGTCTGATAATCAAAGTTTCAGTTCTTGATTTTTGTGTTGCTTGTCGGTATGGCAAGAAAGATGAACTACATTTTACAAAATTCCTTCATTAAAATTTCTCATCCTATAGAACTATTGCATGTTGATCTTTGGGGGCCCTCATCTACTCTTTCAAATGAAGAATTTCGAAACTATCTCGATCTTGTGTATGATTTCAATCGATACACCTTGATTTTTTCTCTAAAACTAAAATATGAGTCCTTGTCCGTTTTTAAGCAATTCAAGTTGTTAGTTGAAAAACAACTTCACTATTCTATTAAAGCTTTGCAATCTAATTCTTGCGGGGAGTTTCTTGCTTTCTCTTATTTTCTTCAACAAAATGGAATCAACGATAGGTTTTCATGTCCTTATACCCATCATCAAAATGGTGTTATTGAGAGGAAACATAGAACTATATTTGATATGGTATTGATCTTGCTTGCTTAGGTCTCAATGCCTCTTTGTTTCTAGTAGGAATCTTTTCATACTTTTGTCTACTTAATAAATAGAATTCATTCTATTATTCTTAAGGATAAATCTCCTTATGAAGTATTATTCCATTCTAAACCTGATTATTCCATGCTTAGAGTTTTTGGGTGTGCTTGTTTTCCTTATCTCTAAAGTTACCGTACTCATAAACTAAACTTTCACAGCTCTAAATGCACTTTTATGGGCTATATTCCTTTACATAAGGGCTATCGATGTCTTTATCCTTCAGGCAATATCTATATTGCAAGGCGTGTTATTTTTTATGAGTCTTCTTTTCCTTATCAATCCTTACTTCTTCCTATTTTTCTTCTAAAGTTTCTCCAAGTTTTCTTTCATTTACTTTTGTTCTCCACTCCCAACAGCCTGTATTCTCCTCTATAGCTACTTCTTAATCAGTCATTTCTGCTTCTCAAAGTGCGGCACAAACCAATCAGGTGATTTCTTCGCCATCCTTTAATTCTTTATCAGTCAATGTTCCTGCTACTTTTTCTGATATTCTAGCTCAGAATGTGCATCAGATGGTTACCAGGTTTAAGAATGGTGTTTTTAAACCGAGATATGTTGCTGATGTTCTATTTTCTGTTCAACCTATATTTGCTAAACGAGCTTTAAGAAATTCTATTTGGAGGTCTGCAATGCAGGAAGAGAATGGTGCCTTACAAAGAACTCATACCTGGGGTTTAGTTCTTTTTTATCCAATTACAAAGTTATAGGTAATAAATGGGTGTTTCGGATAAAACACAATTCAGATGGGTCCATTTCCAAACATAAAGCCAAGCTTGCTGCCAAGGGCTTTCATTAGACACAAGATTTGATTTTTTTGATACATATAGTCTTGTTGTTACAGCTTCCATTGTGAGAATGGTCCTACGCATGGTTGGGTGATTAGATAAATTGACATTAATAATGCCTTTCTCAATGGACAACTTTCACAGGCTGCTTATATGCCTCAGCTCGAAGGCTTCATTGATTCTCAATTTCCTACTATTTGTGTCGATTGAATAAGGCTCTTTATGGCCTTAAATAGGCTCCTCGAGCCTAGTATGATTAGCTCAGGTCTACACTGCTAAAATAAGGTTTTAACAATTCTAAAGCCAACACATCACTCTTCATAAAGCACACATGTACGTCCATGCTTCTTATTCTTGTATATGTCAATGATATCTTGATAACAAGCTCTACGAAGTCTTTTACAGAAGCTTTCATCCTTCAATTGAGTCAGACTTTTGTTCTCAAGGGCTTTAGTACTCTTGACTTTTCCTTGGTATTAAAGTTACCTATAATGCTAATGGTTTGCATTTGTCTAAGACTAAAATATAAAAGAGCTTCTTGCCAGAGCAAATATGGCTGATTGTAGAGGATGTTCTACTCCAATGTCTTCAAATCTCAGGCTTACCAAACCTAATGGTGATTTCTTTTCCGATGCGTCATTTTACAGAAGTATTGCAGAGGGTTTGCGGTATGTCACTTTAACAAGACTTGAGATTGAATTTTCTGTTCATAAGTTTAGTTAATTCTTAGCATCTTCTACTGGCAAACACTGGCAAGCCTACAAAATGCTATTTCGATATTTGTAGGAAATATCTTCCTTTGATCTTCAATTCAACTCAGCTGGAAAATCTAAAATTGTGGCCTTCTCGGATGTAGATTGGGCATGTGATTTGGATGGTAGAAAATCAACGGGAGGCTATGCAGTTTACTTTAATGGTAATCTTTTCTTATGGTCTTTCAAGAAATAACAGGTTGTGTCACGTTCTACTACTGAATCTAAGTACAGATCATTAGCTTCTACTTGCTCGGATATTGCTTGGTTGTTGTCTTTACTTGGTGAGCTTCGAATTTGACCTTCTGCTATGCCTATACTATGCTGTCACAATCAAAGTACTCTGGCTTTAGCTTAAAGTTCTTTCTTGAAAATTAGCTCGAGGGGGGTTGAGAGGGTATTGGATATTCTTCTTTAGTTCATCACCCGATGCTCGTTTTAGCTCCTATAATATGAAGGCTTGAAGGAAGTTGCTCATTTCCAGTTGGACTGAACTCATTTTGCTGAAGTTTGTTTTGTTAGTTAGCTAAGCAACTTGATTAGTTAGTTAAGTCGTTGATTTCCAGTTGTTATATTGTTATTAAGATAGAATTAGTTTGGTTAGTTAGAAGATGAATTTGGATACTTCTACCGCAAGTATAAATAAGTTGCGGTTGTAAGCTTGTATTAGCTTGCTCAGAGCAAGAAATAAGATTCGTATTTCATTCTATCTGTTTCTTAAATTTTTCTTTTCTTTCCTTTGTTTTTGTCCAACCAAACAAGTTTATTTTGAATCTTTTCCGGGAAAATCTTCTATTCCCCGATCAGCTTTTCTTGATGCTCTTGGTTCATTTTCTCAGTTTGGTAGAATTGGCTCGGACGAGCAATCTAGGCGTGAGATTGCAGCTTTCTTTGCTCATGTCACATATGAGACCGGACGTAAGATTTCAATCTCTTATGTACTTCTGCATAAACACAAGTCACTTTGAGTGCTTAATTTTTTTAATTAAATTTCAAAACAAACACTTATTGCGAATTATGTCTAACCTAACAAGGAAATGTTTTTTAGCTGCCAGATTCCTGCTTCGTTGAAGAAATAGATGGCCCTCAAAGGACTACTGCGTTGAAGCAAATACTCAATATCCATGCAACCCAAGCAAAGGTTACTACGGCCGGGGATTGCTTCAACTATCCTGGAATTACAAAAGGCCCACCGAAGAGAGCATCAACTTCGACGTTATATCATTCAAGACTGCCTTGTGGCTCTGGATGAAAAACGTTCAACCTGTTATCAACCAGGCGTTCGTGGCAACAATTCGTGCCATTAATGGTGCAAAGGAATGTGATGGAGGAGAACCTAGCACCGTTCAGGCTTTTATCAGTTATTTTAGAGAATATTGCGGCCAACTTGGAGTTACTGTAGGAGATAATCTCACCTGTTAGGATATAATATATAAAGAAAACGACATAACGTCTTGCATTTTCATTTTTCAGTTTGAATAATTTCATACGGAGAGAATATTATTTCCATTCGTATGTGCAATGTTCTACAATACTACAATTTCCCATACACAGAGAATTGGCTAAGCAATTCCATTAATGAATCTTGACTTGATCTTTACTCTCATTTATTTTATTTCAAAAAAAATTAACTCCAATTTTTATTTTAATTTATTCGTATTTGTGTCACTAATTAATTTATATATATATATATATATAGTTATAGTTCACCCTTCAGTCTTTAGTGCAGAGACCAAGGTAACATGACTTGTTTTCAACTAAGGTAACGTTGGATTTTAATATGTTACTGTTATGAGACGAATTGCTAGTTGTTAAGCATCAATATATAATTAATTGGGTGAACAATTAACAAAGTAATAAATGTTGGAATGGACCCAAGTACACATGTAGTTTTTACTTTTCTTTTCCATGTATGCATTCTCTTATAATGAAATTTGAAAGGCCATGGCCCTCAGCTCTTTGTTAATTCATCAAATTGTTTCTATTTATCCTACTTAGCTTCTTTATTTTTTTTTTCTCATTGGATAAAAGACAGGAACCCCTTGATAACTGTTTTTTTTTTGTTAATTTAATCATTTATTTCTACTATTGTTGCTCGATCCAAATCAGGGCCAAATTGTTAGGGTTCGACCACCAAACCAAAGCTTTTGTTTGATATGTTACCAATTTTTTTATATAACCTTTCAACATATTAGATTAACATTGCTACCTTAAAGTTCTACACATTAATGAATATAGAGTTTTCTTGACAACACTAATTAAAATAAACAAATACAAATAAGAGAATATTGATTTTTTGATATAAACTATTTATGATCGTGATTTTTTTTTAATTTTTACAAATTAATTTGAGTTTATACTAATTGGAAAAAAAATTTTACCGGTTTAAATTAGCAAAAAATCATTATCTAAATACTAAGAGATCGTAAATATAATATTTCACTTTTCAAATGAACTTATAGGACTTCAAAAAAAAAAAAATAATCATAAAGAGTTTTATTTATTTTTGGTGTTAAACCTTTACCCTCGAACCCACCAGCTGAAATCTTGACCAAGCTGAGCCATGTTGGATCAGGAAGAACTTGTATACCCGATCAGCGTTTTTCGATGCTCTTGAAGCCTTTTCTGAGTTCGGTAGGATTGACAGGGAGGAAAATTCTAGGTGTGAAATTACAGTTTCCTTGTTCATGTCACGCATGAGTGTGGACGTAAGATTTATATTCATTAATCTTGCTTATATGTTTAAGTACAAGTAATTTTTGTGTTTAACTTAAGAGACATAGATGTTTGAACTAACTCTTTAATATTTATCAAATATACCGTGATTTAAGTACACAAGCTCCGTAATATATATTTAAATTTGTCTGTCACAAATATCCCTAGAAAAATTATTCGATCACAATATTCACAACAGGTACATTACTGGTTCTAACCTTCGTTGTTTCTCTCAACTTTAATCTATGAATTTCTCCGTGGCGGATTCGAAAAGAACTTTACCATACAGTTGCTATTCAAAGATTACATATTGGTCGTCAATGGCAAGCACAAATCCTTGCTTGAGTTGCACATTCACCGAATTCAGTCTTCGGAGAAAGATGGATTGGAAGAGGATTAAAAACTGAAGAACCATAAATTTACGACCATAAATTTGTAGAGAATTATTTACATGAAAAATAGGTTTATGTGACTATTTTTATGCTATATCAATCGTGGTTTATGTTGAATTTTATCTTTATTTCTTTTTATCAATTAAACCAGTAAGATTAATTCATACTAAAGACTCGTTTGATCGTATTGTTGAATCGATTGTGTTGATAATTAAAGCTATAATAATTTGGGAAAGGAAATTGGGTGGGTAACTTGAGGCTGCTATGCTTTTCTTTTTAACCAAGCCAAAATATTAATGAAAATTGTTTTTTAAATCTGAGAGTACGGAACGTCAAATCAAGTAATGTTGGATCCAAAATCCGCAAGGAATCAGTCAGTCAATCGTCTTCACAATAGGTGCCAGTGTCATTTGCCCTTGCTCCATGAAAGGAAAAGAGAGCTAACTAAAACTTGTTTGCTTGTGTATCCATGGCAGGCTTTATATGAAAAAAAAAATTAAAAATATATATGAAAATTATTAATGAGTTCACCTTGCCCCAGAAAAATATATAAGAAGATAAGCAAGTTTTATAATTGGATATCATTGTGTTAAAATTAAGTTGTGAGAGTTATCACTTTTTAATAAAAGTTTTGCTTGCTTTTGCAGAATTTTTTTTTAAAAAAATTCAATGGAGGCAATTGATTAAGTTCGGAGGTTATATGCATGTGAAAACATCTAAAAATCAACAAGAAACAGAGAAAAATTGTACAAAATATGCCAACAAACAGAGAACACAATGACTAGGCTTTAGAATGGAGAGCCTAAGCACTATTTGTTTCAAAAATTGTACAAAATATGCCTCTTCTATGGATAGAGGCATTGTATATATTTGTTTCATAATTGATGAATTATACAGTTATATATTTTTTTTTAAAAAAGAAAATTCTTCAAGAAGTTTTATCAACTTCTGGTTCGCTCGAAAATATACCATGTTATTGTTGATGTTACATATTTTAATTTCTTTTTTCGTTTTTGGGATATTGAATCTTCATCAACTTCCAGAAATAAAAAGCCCAATCATTTGAGTATTTTCAAACTTTTTTATTGTAACGTGACGATGATGGTTTCCCAACAACTCATCAAGAAAGCAAAAACCAAGTACTATGTTATGATTCATCCTAAATTTTATGTTATTTATACGATAATTTAATAAAAAAATATATAATAACATGATTTTGTAGACTACTAAACATGTTAATAATTACATTTTGTTGTTTAAAATAAATATGATATAATATTACTTTAACGATTATACCATCTTACACTTTCTTGGTTGATTGATTTTTGGAATATGTTTGTTTAATGATATCTTCGAGCATAAGTGTAATGTTACGGTGAGAAGACCCGCCTTCCAGGACGGCTAATTTTGCCATCTTTGCAAGCTCTCTAGCTCTTTCTCTTCTCTCTTCTCCTTCTTTTCCTTCATCCATAGTTCTTTCCACAGCATTCTTGACATCATCTCTCTTTACCAGCACCCCAGCTTTTTGCTCCTCTCCCCAGTTCGTGGGATATTCGACCCCAACCCTCACACCAATTTTTAGCAATTGCACAATAAATTTCTCATTCATAAATTGATCTCCGAATAGCGGCCATGTCAATAATGGCAGGCCAGCGCACACGCCTTCTAGTGTTGAATTCCGACCGCAATGTGTTAAGAATCCTCCAATTGAAGGGTGGGACAATATTAGTACTTGTGGCGCCCAACCCCAGATCACAAGTCCTCTTCCTTTGATTCTTTCCTCAAACCCATTTTCTACAGCCCATTTCTGTAACTCTTTTGATGTTTCCCCATCTCTTATGACCCAAATGAATGGTCTATTTGATGCTTCCAAGCCTAACCCGAGTTCTATCATTTGTGAAGGAATCAAATTACACACGCTTCCAAAGCAAGCATAAATTACAGAGCTGGGATTTTTTGAATCAAGCCATTTCAGACATTTTTGTTCATCAATAGAAGCTTTTTTACCTCTTTCAGCCTTATCCAAGTATTCTCTGTTGACTAGTGAAACAGGACCAATACACCAGACTTTCTCATGTCTTATTTTCTTGTATTCTTTAGCATAAGCCGGCTCCAGTTCTTCAAAACTATTGACAATCACTCCATATGAGGCTAGATCAGCTGCAGCCATTTTCTACTGTTCCTTTCAGTCGCGGATCCAGAGAAGTTACCTGTGGTTTAATAAATTCAACTTTATCAGGCAAACCTGGTATAGCAAAGTACTCCGAGTCCGAGGCTATAGTCTCAAGAACTTTGGAAGAGAATAAATTTTTGAAGCACAGAACGCTGAAGCACTCAAATCCTTGAAAAACAATTCTTGGTATGTTAAACTTGTCTGCAATATATAGTGTATAAGGCAGACACAGATCGGAGATTATGCAGTTTGGCTGTGGCTCTAGCTCCCCAAACAATTTTTGTACCTGTTCTTGTAGCATGTCAGCTGCTGTGTATATATGTGGAGCTAAATATAGTGACGGCAGCATGTCCAGATTCTCCCATCCTTCTGGTAATCCGGCCTCTACAGTTGGGAACTGGAGTAGAAGTATTTGGATCTGCAATCCAGACTCAATGGCGCGAGCAAGTTTAGATTCGTATCTAGCCGCATTGAGGGGTGTGGTGAATATGGTGATGATAACGCCGCGTTGTGCCAGCAGCCTGGCTATGTCTATCATGGGTATCATATGGCCCTGCTCCATGAAAGGAAAGAGAGCAAAGTGAAGCTGGTTTTCTTGTGTTTCCATGTCGATTTTCTTGAGGTGGACGAAGACTCCTGGTTTCCTCAGAACCATCTATTGTATGGATTACGATGCCGATCTTTTTTTTTTTTCAAATTAACATAATAATATAGTTTATTTAATAATAAAAAATTAAATAAATTTTAAATTTTTTTAATTTATATCGTAAAATATAATAATTAATTTATAAATTTTATTAAAATATAATTTAAATTATTTATTATTAAATTGAGTAATTTTTTTTGTAATGTAAGATAATACATCAGCATTTTTGTCGGTTACTGCCTGCCTCTTCTGTACTGTTTTTTTGGGGTGATCAAAAAAGTGCATATTTCATCAGAAATGGCTAGGAATTTAAAATGAAAAATGGACCACAATTGAACTCGATTGATTGCTCCAATAATTTAAAGGAAATTATTGTGCTGCAATTATTCAAAAAAAAAAAAAAACCACAAAGCTTGAAAATGAAAGCAAATTTAAAAGTAATATGCTATAATCACTAAACCATAATAAAATTGTACTTCATCGTACCTCATTCCAATTATACATATCGTATGGGTAAAATTTTTTCGTCATCTAATCCTAATTAAGTAAGAGTTTACGATGTATTAAAATCTCATTCCAATATAAATACAAACTATCGATCAATGTGCGTTAAACTTGTCATTATGAATTTTTTTGTATAATATTTAATTACTCTGATAAGAGATTTACTGTTTCAATTATTTATTAATATTCATTAAAAAACTCAAATCTGAATCAAATTAGTGAAAACTTTAGTTTTATACCTTGAGCCAAAAGATCCCATCTTGATCATTATTCGTTTTCAAATGTAAACAATACGTAACGAAACTAATTTTGTCACATAAGATGTGATTAGTCTCATACTTATACACTATATGAATCACATGCATTTACACCAAATTCGACTATGATTCTCAAATTAAAGGATAACATTGCACACTAGTATAATTATACAATAAATTAATAACTACATATAATAATACATGATTTATCATTATATGGTTATATTTGAAAAAATAATTCTCTAATTATTTAATTATAATAATATCCTAATAACATGACTGTCATATTATTCGCACTAATATTATTTAATGATATTTACTAAAAAAATTAAGTATACTTACTATACGACGTCGTTGCCCATTTGATATCATTTTTATAGGGAGCAATTTTAATAATTTTATTTAATAATTTAATAAATTGTTAGTATAATTTATAAATATATTTTATTTATATATATAATTAAATAAAAAATAACCTATATTTGTGAACTAAAAATTCTTTTTTTCGTAAACAAATAATGTATCTATAAGATAAAATATATTTTTGAAGTTGAGAGCACAATGATTTCCAGGGCATATGCTAACAGCATATGGCAGATGCATGTCAGATAGATATTATGCAGTTTGGTTTTGGTTGTAGCTTCCCAACGCCATTTTCTAGCTGCTCTTGTAGCATGTCAGCCACTGTAAAGAAATTTAAGCCTAATTCAAGTGATGGCACCATCTTCATATTCTCATATCCTCCTGCTAAACCTGCTTTTATACATAGTGACCGATTTGAAGTATTTGAATCTGTAGTCCAAACTCTGTTGTCTAGACTCAATAGCACAAGCAAAAGTCGCTTTGAATTTGGCTGCATTGACGCTTGCAGTGAATATGGTGATCATAACGCCTCGCTTTGCCAGCAGCTTGGCTATGTCTACCATTGCGATCATATGCCCCCCTGCATGAAAGGAAAGAGAGCGAAGTGAAGCTGGTTTTCGTGTGCATCCATGGCTATTTTCTTGCGTTGGATAAAGATTAAAATGGACATTTCCTAGTGATCTAAGATTTTACATAAACAGTTCGTTCCATTTAGGGATGGATCACACTTGAAAAAGATTGTTTGCAACAATAATTTAAATAAAATTGCTGGGCTGGATTTCAACAGATATTAAAGAGCAGCGTCAAAGCTTGGGAAGGACAAAAAGGACTATTAAACATTTTCATCAAATCCATGAACAGAGTAATCTGTTCAACAAATTAGAAACTATTATACCATTCTTACAATAATTTAATAACATGATATGATATTAAATCTTAGACATTTTCGTTGGGATGACTCCTACAATATACTTGTTTCGCGATATCTTCAAGCAGAAGTGTAATGTTGCGGTGAGAAGATCCACCCTCTTGGACGGCTAATTTTGCCACATTTCCAAGCTCTCTAGCTCTTTCTCTTCTCCCTTCTCCTCCTTTTCCTTCATCCATCAATTTTTCCACTGCATTTTTGACATCACCTCTCTTTACCAACGCCCTCACACTTTGTTCCTCCCCCCACTTCGTTGGATTTTCCACCCCAACCCTCACACCAATTTTCAGAATTTGCACAATAAATTTCTCATTTACAAATTGATCTGAGAATAGCGGCCATGTCAATAATGGCAAGCCAGCACACACGCCTTCTAGTGTTGAATTCCAACCGCAATGTGTTAAGAATCCTCCAATTGAAGGGTGGGACAATATTAGCACTTGTGGCGCCCAACCCCAGATCACAAGTCCTCTTCCTTCGTTTCTTTCCTCAAACCCATTTTCTACAACCCATTTCTGTAACTCTTTTGATGTTTCCCCATCTCTTATGACCCAAATGAATAGTCTATTTGATGCTTCTAAGCCCATCCCGAGTTCTATCATTTGGGAAGGAATCAAATTACACAAACTTCCAAGGCAAGCGTAAATTACAGAGCTGGGATTTTTTGAATCTAGCCAATTCAGACATTTGTGTTCATCAATTGAGGCTCTGTTACCTCTTTCAGCCTTAGCTAAGCAGTTGTCTTGTGAAACAGGACCAACACACCAGACTTTGTCATGTTTCATTTTCTTGTATTCTTTAACATATGTCGGCTCAAATTCTTCAAAACTATTTACAATCACTCCATATGTGGCTAACTCGGCTGCGCCCATTTTTTTGAAAATTCCCTCCATTTGCCTACCAAATGAATTTACCTGTGGTTTAGTGAATTCTACTTTATCGGGCAAACCTGGAATAGTAAAGTACTCTGACTCCGAGGTTATACTCTCAAGAAAATTGGAAGAGTATAACTTACTGAAACACAGGAGGGAGAAGCAGCCCATTCCGTGAAAAGAAATCCTTGGAATGTTAAATTTTCCAGCAATATCTGCTGTATACGGCAGATTGATATCAGAGATTATGCAGTTTGGCTGTGGTTTTAGCTGCCCAAACACTTTTTCTACCTGCTTCTGTAGCATGTCAGCTGCTGTGAAAAAATTCAACGCTAAATCTAGTGATGGCACCATGTCGAGATTCTCGCATCCTTCTGGCAATCCAGCTTCAACACTTGGAAATTGGAGTTGAAGTATCTGAATCTTTAATCCAGACTCAATAGCACGAGCAAAGGTAGCTTTGAATCTGTTTGCATTAACGGGTGTAGTGAATATGGTTATGATGGCGCCGCACTTTGCCAGCAGCTTGGCTATGTCTATCATGGGGATCATGTGACCCTGCGCCATGAAAGGAAAGATAGCAAAGTGAAGCTGGTTTGCTTGTGAATCCATGGCGATTAGTTCTCGCGGTGGATAAACACTCCGAGGTCTCAACTGAGATCTTGTTGATTGCTGTTTCCTGGTGATGTAAGGGCATAATTGAGATCTTGTACATAAGCATTTATCGTTCGGGAAAAATGAAGTGTGTGGTTCACAACAGAAGTAGGCAGCTGAAATAATTGAGCGGGATAGTTGACTCTTTACCTTGTCATCAAATTTATGTATTTTGGTTGTCTCTTTATTGATGCCCTTTCTATGTTGTCAATAGGCATTTCCATTAATGGATTAAAGAAAAGACAAGGAATCCAAAGTGAAAAGTAGACGCCAAATTGAAAATATAAAATTGAAAGTGGAAACTCCAAGATATGCATAATTTTTTTTTTAAAAAGAAAATTATTGAAGAAATAAAAAAAAGGCAAAATGGAATGAAAAAATTGGGACTGATTCCTGTACATTTACAATTAGTTTCCACAAAATTTACAAAATTAATTTCTTGAACTTAAAATATTATGATTTACTTTTTAGTCCTTTAATTTTAAAATACAGAAACATTTATGAAATCTTCCTCTAACAAATATATATATTTTTTGCCAATTTGTTAATAAAAATAACCAAACATCTAACCAAAAAATCGAGAAGTCTAGAATTTATGTTACATATTTCAAGGTTTATGTTTGAGAGTTTTCAAATTTTAGTTTCAATTTTTATGTTTGAATTTGTTGAAGAGAACTCTCACTCGGACATTATGCTTTTCAAGAACTCTGGAAGAGAATAATTAAATTGTTGAAGCGCAGAATGCAGAAGCATCCCATTCCATGCAAAAGAATCCTTAGAATGTTAAACTTGCTAGCAACATAAGTCGTATCTAGCAGATACATATCAAAGATTATGAAATTTGGATATTGTTGTAGCTTCCCAAAAAAGTTTTCACCTGAACTTGTAGCATGCCAGACGCTGTGAAGAAATTATTTAAGCTAAGTACTAGCAATGATGCCATGTCTATATTCTTGTATCCTTCTGATAACCTGTTTTTACATATGGTGACTGAAGTTTAAGTATTTGGATATGTAGTCAAAACTCGATAGCACGAACAAGGATTGCTTTGAATCTGGCTGCATTGATGGGTTTACTGAATATGATGATGAAAATGCCTCGCTATACCAGCAGCTTGACTATGTCTACCATTGGGATCATATGACTCTACGCATGATAGGAAGAAAGCAAAGTGAAGCTGGTTTACTAGTGCAGCCATGGCTATTTTCATGTGCTGGATAAAGACTAACGACTCTAGGGTATCAAAATCATCTATTATGTATGATTGATGACAACTGAGAACTTTTAAAATGGTCGTTTATATCTTGTAATCTGCTTATGTTTTTGTCTATTTCTGAATTAGTCAATGCATATTGAGAGTGTGAGTATTCCACGAATGAATTAAAGGAAAGGCAAAGAATGTCATCTTATGCTGCCAAATTGTTTTTAGAACTGAAAATTCAAACACTTTCTCAATTTTCTTTATTAATGATTCAACAAAACTTATCACTAACACAAGTATCGGATGGTTAACCCCTGTGATACACCGGCACATCTAACCACTATTCTGTTTCTAGGGGATTAGAGATCCAAAAAACCATGGTGAAGAACATAGGTCGCCCACATTAGAAATTTACGACAGTTCATCACACAATCAAAAAAATTTGTGTGTTGATTTCTAGAGGGCAAAAAATGGTTGTCAATTGTCCACATTAAAAATTCGTTAGTTTGGATAGTTTCATTAAAGATAGACTAATTATGATGCAGACAATACTTTATTCTTGATGTAGATATTACAAATTTAATTTTCATTCTTTAGCTACTACTAGAGTAATTGGAGCATTCCATCGACAAAAATTTCACCTTAAGATGATTATAGTATGGTTATTGTAAAGGAATGATGCAGTGAAATAGCAAAAAGAATGATAAATTTCTCAAACTTAAGAAAAAAAAAGAAAAAATTGTAATTATATCAAAAATTATATTGAAAAAAATAACTTATTTATATTAATTCTAAAATATAGAGTTCTAATAATATTAAAATATGAAATTTTAATAATCTTAGAATAAGAAATTCTAATAATACTAGAATATAAAATTCTCATAATATATGAAATTTTAATAGTTCTAAAATACAAAAATTTTAATAATTATAAAATACAAAGTTCTTACAGAATTTTTAAAATATTATTAATTCAAAATTTTTGAAACATCTCTCTAGTTGCTGACTGCGTTATTCCCCTTCACTCCAGAAGAATTCATCCTCAAGTATGCTACAGTATCCGGATATAATAGTTTCTCTGACGTATGAAATGAATAAATATCTATTGTATTAAATGTTTTAGAAATACCCATTGACTTTGGTAGATCCACAACATAAGCATTATCATTAATTTTCTTTAGAATTTTGTTAAGTCCATATTTCTTAGGTTTCAATTTATTGTAAGTTCCTATAGGAAAAATCTTTCTTTGTATAGAAATACCATCACCTCATTTCCCACTTCAAATACTTACTCTCTTTGATATCGATCTGTGACCTTTTTGTATCTAACATTAGCTTGATTCAATTTTTGCGCTACTTCTGCTTGAATATCTTGCCAATTGATTAGCCATATTCTCTGCAACAACATTAACTCTTTGACAATTAGGTAGTTTCACTAAATCAAGTGCATGTTGTGGTGACTTTGTGTACACAACTGAAAATGAAGATCTTTCTATGGCACTGTGTATGGCATTGTTGTATGCGAATTCTACCTGTGCTAATGCAAAATCCCACTGCTTTGGTCGATCTCCACAAATACTACAAATCAAATTACCCAGTGTTTGGTTTATTGATTAAGTCTGACCATCTGTTTGTAGATGAGCTGTGCTACTAAAGTTTAGAGTCAAATCAAATAGTTTTCATAATGTTCGCTAAAAATGACTCAAAAATTTATTGTCTCGATCTGAAGTAATGGTCTTAGCTACTTCATGCAAACGAATAACTTTTTCAAAAAATGGTTTGACTATTTTGTTAGCATCTAAGGCCTTTTTGCAAGGATCAAAATGTGCCATCTTCGAAAACCTATCAACTATCACAAAAACAGAATTCACATCTCTTTGTATTCGAAGCAAACATGACACAAAATCCATAGACAAATCTTCCCAAATATTCTTTAGAACAGGTAAAGGCATATACAAACCAGTATTTTGAGAATGCCCCTTAACAGTTTGACAAACATAACATCGCTGAACATACTTAGATATGTCTCTTCTTATATGCGGCCAGTAATACCTTTTTACCATTGCTGCCATAATCTTATCACACCCTAAATGACTAGTTGGACCTCCTCCATGTAAATTTTTGATTACTTTTTCCCTTAAAGATGACCTCGGAATGCACAACTAATTAGCCCACGTAAGAAATCCATCATGAATGTGAAAATCTTTAATTGGTAATTTGTTGATACATTTCCTCCAAATTTCACTAAATCATCATCTATTGAGTATAATTCTTTCAAAACTTCAAATCCCACAATCTTCTGTCTCAATGTAACTAATAATTTTACACGTCTACTAAATACATCCATTACTTTATTGTGTACTCCAACCTTATGTTTGAGCTTGAATGGAAATTTTTGCAAAAATTGGGACCGTCTGGCATGCATGTCTTTGCTAATTCTTCTCTGACTATGCAAATATTTTAATGCTTTATAATCATAATATAAAATAAACTCACGCCCCACTAAGTAATGCTCTCAAGTCTTCAATGCATGTATAATGAAATAAAATTTTTTGTCGTATGTTGTCCTTTTTTGCTTAGCATCATTAAACTTTTCATTGAAATAAGCTATTGGTCATTTCTTCTGAGAAAGAATAGCACCAATGCCTACTCCACTAGCATCACATTCTACTTGAAAAAGTGTATCAAAATCTGGCAATGTTAAAACAGGAGCAGTGCACAGCTTCTTTAATATTGCAAAACTCACATTAGTTTATTCATTCCACTGAAACTTTTCTTTCTTCAGGCACTCAGTAAAAGGTGCGGCAATAGTACTAAAATTTTGAATAAATCACTGGTAGAATATTGGTAGCCTATGAAGATTTTTTATTTCAATTACTAATCTTAGCATAGGCCAATCTCTAATACTCTAGACTTTGTCTTCATCAACTTGTATTCCATTTACGCTAACAATATAACCCAAAAATAATAATTTTCTAACCATAAAGCTACACCTTTTTAGATTAGCATACAACTTATTCTCTTGCAATACTTTTAGAACTTTTTGCAGGTGTACAATATGCTCTTCCTCTGACCGATTATAAATTAGAATGTCATCAAAATATGCCACAGTAAATTTTCCAATAAAAGGCTTTAATAGTTGGTTCATTAGCCACATGAATGTGCTAGGTACATTAAACAACCTGAATAACATCATAAGCCACTTATACAAGCCATCTTTTGTTTTAAAACTTGTTTTCCACTCATATCCATGTTTTATTCGAATTTGATAGCATCCACTTCGAAGATTAATCTTTGAAAACATTGTGGCCTCATATAGCCTATCTAGCATGTCATTTAATCTCAGAATTAAAAATTTGTACCCAATATTAATCTTATTGATGGCTCAACTATCCACACACATCCTCCAACTTCCATCTTTTTTTGGTGTTAACAAGGTTGAAACTGCACATGGGCTCATGCTTTTCTGATTATACCCCTTTCTCATCAATTCTTCTACCTTTTTTTTTAAAAATCTCACTCTCTCTAGGACTTATCTTATAATGAGGTAAATTTGGTAAGCTAGCACCCAGAATTAAATTAATATGGTGTTGAATATGTCTTACGGGTGGTAACCCATTAGGTAAATCTTCAGGTATGACTTCTTTGAATTCTTCCAACAATGATTTAATTATTCTGGTAACTCATTCGTTAGTTACTTTGTCTCTATTGTCAACACTGGCTTCATAATAATTATGTGTACCTTTTTTGATTCTTTAATTACTACATTCATCTCATAAGTTGACTGTGTAAGTTGCCCCTCCATTTTTGAGGCTTTAGCATCAAAACCTCCTTTCATTGGTAATAATGTAAACTTTATACCATTCTTCTCTAACTTGTAATTATTTTCTCGTCCATCATGTTGTGCAGCTACATCAAATTGTCATGGTCTACTAAACAACAAGTGACATGCATCCATATCCACTATATTACAATAAACCTCATCTTTATATTTGTCAATAGAGAAAGCTACTTTGCATCGTTCAGTTACTCAAATTTTTTTCGTTACCTTGATCCAACCAATGGTATATAGTTTTTGATGCTTTTCAATTTGTAATCCCAAGATTTATACTACTTCTCTTCTAATAATATTTTTGCAACTACTACTGTCAATAATAACGTCAAATAGGTGACTAGTAATAATGCACCTAGTTAGAAATAATTAGTGCCACTAAGTCTTATCTTTCTACTTTGGTGTCAGCATCATTTTTCTCACTACATAATTTTGACAATTCGCATCATCATTCTCTTCCTATTCTTCAGTATCCCTATCTAGACCATAAAAAATTTCATCCTCCTCTTCTTCTTCCTCTCGCTCCATACCATTAATAGCTTTCCTACAGGGACAATCACTAAACCTATAACCAAGTTGATTATATTTAAAACACTTTCCTATGAGAGGTTTAACATATGGATTCTTAACATTAGGTTTGTCCTTAAATTCTATTACCTTTTGTTTTCCAAGCATTTTCTCTTCTTTGTACAGATCGTTACGTGCAGGAATGTCAAAAGTTGATTTCTACTTGTCACTAGGTGTCCTATAATTATCTCCACCGTAAGTTCTACAAGGAAAGTCTGATATGCTCTTCTCTTGCAACGCTAACTTTGCCTTTAACGCAATATAGCATGCTTTTGATAAAGTGTGTATGACTTGTACCCCAATTTTGTCACGAATAACTGGTTTTAAGTTGTCAAGATACCTTGCAATTTGTTGCTCCTCTGTTTCACTTAAATCATTCATTTTCACTAACTTGAAAAACTCAACAGTATAATCATAGACAGACTGTTACCCTTGATGATATCTTTGATATTTCTGGAACAAGATTTGCTCATAGTCAGGAGGGAGAAGGTCTCGCCGCAATAGTTGTTTCATTCTATATCAAGTTTTGACTTGTGTTTTTCCTCATGGTACCTCTTGTTTTGCAATCTCTCTCATCATGCAGAAGCTCCACTTTCTAATCTACATGCAACAAGTTTCACCCTACTTCCCTCTGGAATTTTCATATAATCAAAGAATTTTTTAACCTCTGCAATCCAATCCAAAAATTCTTCAATATTTAAACTCTCATTGAAACTAGGAATATCTACTTTTAATTAGTGTTTGTTGGAATACCTATCACCATTAAAATAATCGTTGCTGCGTTCAATTTGTGTATTCCTCATATTCCTTGTAGACACTTCTAGATAGTATCTTCTTCTTCATCTGAATCTTTTATACAAGTTTGTTGTCTATGTATGTATGTTATGTTTGTACGCAGGAATAGGTCTGCCAATAAGTTGTTTGTGGACTACATCTTCCTCAATACATGGCCTTTCGACATCTTGGTTCCTGTTAACATTAACGCTTATAACATCAAGTCGATTTGTATTTTTCAAAATGTCATTCTAAATGTTGGATTCTATTATCTAATCGTTGCTCTAAAGCGATCAACGCACCCTTTTAATCATGCATCGCAACTTGTGAGGTCTTAGTTCCCTTATCTATGCCATGAGAACCATCGCTGTCTACAACTGAGTCTTTGCCATTAAAAAAGGATAGAAACCTGGCTCTAATACCAACTGACGCAGCGATATAGCAAAAAAAACGATAAACTTCTCAAACTTAAAGAAAAAAAAAAGAAAAAATTGTAATTATGTCAAAAATTATATTGAAAAGAAAAAATAATTTATTTATACTAATCCTAAAATATAGAGTTCTAATAATATTAGAATATAAAATTATAATAATCATAAAATAAGAAATTATAATAATGTTAGAATATAAAATCTTAATAATACATAAAATTCTAATAGCTTTAAAATACAAAAATTTTAATAATTTTAAAACACAAAGTTCTTACAGAATTTTTAAAATATTTTTAATTCAAAATTTCTAAAATATCCCTATAATTGCTGACTGTGACAAGGAATTAGTTCAAATGATTCATTGAAGTAATGACATCCGTATTATAAAAAAAAATCATTGATTCCTCTTAAATGAACTGAATTATTTCTGTTAAGTTGTGATTCAAAATTCTGTATTATTTGTCATTGGTCCAGCTGGCTTCATCAAGTTAGTTGCTGACCTGGATTAGATGTTTCTGTTTCAGTTAGCTTGATAGTTTTGGTTTTTAGTTAACCTAAAAAGGAAGAAGCAAAGTGGAAGAATAGAAGAGAAAAGCTGAGAAAGGTTTTCTTGTCGTCTTGTGACAGAAAATAGAAAGTGAGGAAGAAGCTTTGCTCTGTAATTCTCATAAACCAGAAAAGAGAGTGTTGGATTAAGAGAAAAAGAAGAAGGGATAGATGCAGAAAAGAGAGGACAGAACGAGAAGAAGAAGGAGAGTATAAAGAGAGCAATTTCTTTGGTTTTCAGCAAGGCTGAGAGAAGAAAAGCAATTGGATGGGTTTTTTGTTCTCCGTAGTTGTTCCAGGTTGCTTTTCTGAATAAGAAGCAGTAGCCTTATTCCTTGAAAACTCTCTATTTTTCCTTTGTTTCTTGCTTGTATTAGTTCTTGTGTTGCTTTGGTTGTAATCTGAGAGTTGCTAATTTCCAGATAAAGTGTTAAATGTTTAGAAATTGATTGTGCACACCAGGTGCTTGTAAAGTGATTGTCGTGGGTTGTGTTCGCAAAAATCTCTACAAGTGGTAAAAGAGCCAAGAAATTAGAGGAAATGGTGTCATTTAAGTTCTCATTTGAGTTCTCATTCGAGAAGTTTACTGGCTAAAATGTCTGCAATCTGAAAAATGAAGATGCTTACTTTCTTGGTACATGAAGGACTCAAAGAACCCTGGTTGAAGGAGCCAAGATATCAGCAGATTTAGGAAATTCTAATAAGAAGAATGTTCTCAAGAAAACTCACAATGTTCTTGTTCTGTCACTGGGCGAAGGAGTTTTGAGGGGAAGACCAGATTAGAAAGACTTTAAGGGAAGGAAAGTTGATGCAAGAGCAGAGTCAGAGTCCAAAAAATAAAGTTCTTTCACTGCCGTAAAGAAGGATAGTTGAGGAGGGACTGTTCAAAGAGGAGAAACCTAGAACGAAGAAGATTAAAGAAAGAAAGGTCGTCAAATAATCAAAGGGATACTGCCATAGTAACTGATGAACATTTTCAGACAGTCCTCATGGTTGTTGCCTCAACAAACATCCATGAAGGTGAGTGGATCTTGGACTTAGATTGCTCTTTCCATATGAGTTCTTATAAATCATTGTTTTATTCCTTGAATATGCAAAATGGTGGTAAGGTTCTTATGGGGAATAATTTGCCTTGTGAAATTATAGGAATTGGTTCATAAGAATAAAATCGCATGATGGAATGTTAAGGGAGTTACATGAGGTTAGATTTGTATCTGAGTTAAAAAGAAATTTAATTTCTATAGGGATGTTAGACCTTGGTAGCCATAGTTGTAAGGCTGAAGGTGGTGTCCTTAAAGTAACCAAGGGTGATTTTGAAAGGAATTAGAAAGAGTGGGCTGTATTTTCTTGTTGGTATTGTCATTCAAGGAGATGTGAATGCAGTAGAAGACAAGAAGAAAGATAGGATGATGTTGTGACTGTAAGCATACAATCCTAAGGCATGCTTTAAAATTAAAGAAACTAAGTGCAAAAGTTATAGATTACAAACCTCTCGCCATTGTTTTTGTTGACATTTTTGGATACTCTCAAAATTTTCTAAACTCTCTAAATCCTCTCTCAAGATAGTGTTTAACAAGAATTTCGAGTTTAAAAATCTTAACAAAACAAAATACCTCCCAATTTATAGAATTTTTCCCATAAAAAAATTCTTGCACTTAATAAACATATCATGATCACTCAATACTGCAATTATAAGTTTTGAATTTTAATTTTAGAGTTACAAAAACATAATGGAGAGTTAAGGGCCATAATTTGAATATTACAAATTCTTCCTTAATGAATTTGTAACTTACAGTGGCATCTAAGGTTAGGCCATTTAGGAGGAAAAGGCTAATATAACTCAACAAGCAGGGCTTGTTAGATGAGGGTGTCGAAAATCATCTTAAGTACTGTGAATATTGAATTTTTGGAAAGCCACCATGCCTTGAACATCTGAAAATGTTTGAATGCCCTGTTTCTGATCGCATAAAGCAAGGAAAATTAAATCCAAGGGCGGTGAAAAGCATTTTTGTTGGATATCTAAATGGTTTCAAAGGGTATTGACTTTGGTGCCACAATGGGAAAACAGGAAAATGCATAATCAGCAAGCACATAATCTTCCAAGAAGATGAACTACTGTAAAGGAGAAATAAATGAGGTGGCAGGTTTGTTTCTAGTGAATCAAGTTCAAGGAATATTAAGTTTGAGGTGGAGTTTAGAGGGTCAAAACAAGCACAATCAGAACATGAATCTGATGAAGCTCAAACTGAACAAGAACAGCCTGGTATCAGTGACTATAACCTAGTGAGGTCTAGGGCTAAAAGGCTAATAAAGCCACCAATCAGGTATGGATATGTTGACTTAATAACATATGCATTCCTTGAGGTTGACAAAATAAAAATGAATTGTTGAACATAGAAATTGGAAGAGAAGTGACTGATATGGTTAAAGCTGAAGCTGAAGTTTGGTCAGTGTATGTGTGTCATGGCACATGAACTGAGTTGCTGAAAACTGAAAAAGAAGAAGTTGATATATAGAAGCTGATTAAAAGAGCTGATATATAGAAGCTGATTGGAAAAAGATGATTAAAGTAGAAGCTGATTAAATGAAGCTAATAGGTACAAAGCTGGAGTTGAGTTCAGTGATTGGGGTGTCTAAACTCAAGTGCTGAGATCTTCTGGAAAGCTGTTGAAAAGAAGTTAATATGTACAAGCTGATATGTAGTAGTTAATTACAATAAGCTGATACATATGAAGCTTATGAGAAGAAACTGATATGTATGAAGCTGATGTTGATTTCAAGTTATGGTATTCGAAGCATAGTGATAGAGATCAACTGAGTATGCTACTTAAAAGCAGAAAGAAAGCATGAATTTGCATAGTATAGGTTCTGAGCAGTAGCTGATTTGAAGGAAGCTGAAGACAAGTCAGTATATGTGTGGGTGAAGATGCTTAGTGCTGAGGTTCTGTAAATCACACCGGAGAACGTGCTTACAGCAGAAAATCCTGCTTATATTCTTACAAAACCTATTCCGAGAACTAAGTGCAAGCATTTCTTGAGTTTGCTGAATATGATTATTGTTTAGCTATTCTGTTTATAAAGCTGAAGATGTCGCAAAGGATTGTGATTTGATAAAACACAAAGTGGGGTCATCTGGAAAAGCTGGAAGAATTTGGAAGGGAGATAGACTGAAAAATGAATTTAGAATCAAGGTAGAGATTGTTAAGTTGTGATTCAAAATTCTGTATTGTTTGTCATTGGTCCAGCTGGCTTCGTTCAAGCTGACATGGCAAGTTAGTTGCTGACCTGGATTAGATGTTTCTGTTTCAGTTAGAGTTAGTTTTGGTTTTTAGTTTGGTCATAACTAAGAAGAACAAAAAAGCTACGGGAGAAGAGGCAGAGTGGAAGAATGGAAGAGAAGCTGAGAAAGGTTTTCTTGTTGTCTTGTAACAGAAGAAAGAAAGAAAGGAAGAAGCTTTGCTCTGTAATTCCCATAAACCAGAAAAGAGAGTATTGGATTAAGAGAAAAATAACAAGGGATAGATGCAGAAAAAGAGAGGACAGAACGAGAAGAAGAAGGAGAGTATAAAGAGAGCAATTTCTTTGGTTTTCGGTAAGGCTGAGAGAAGAAAAGAAATTGGAGGGGTTTTTTGTTCTCTGTACTTGTTCCAGGTTCCTTCTCTGAATAAGATTGCAGTAGCCTTGTTCCTTGAAAACTCTCTATTCTTCCTTCTTTGAACAAAAATAACAAGGGATAGATTGCAGTAGCCCATGACGATTGCTTGTATTAGTTCCCATATAATGAATTATAGAAGCAAGCAGCTGGATCAATTTCTTGCTTCTATAATTCATTATATGGATCAATTGAAGAAAGACATGTCCTGAGTAGCAAGCGTCATGGGTAAGCAAAGCCAAGAAAAAACATCAAGGAGTATTGTTACGCTCTAACAAGCTAGAAAACTACAATCGGAGATTGTAAGACCTCATGAGCTAGAAGAAGAGATTGACGACGAGCGATTTCCTTCCTAAGAAAGGAGGAGACCATGGGCAAATCTTAGGGGTTTAAGAAAAGCGTCACCCGTCTTCAATCAACCGCCCGTCCATTATGAGGAACACAGTGACGAAAAAATTATGGATGAAGGACCATTATCTTGGCAGCCATAAAGACCGAGAGGTTTTCATGAGGCATCACATTGGCAACCACCACAAAGGGATAATAGGTAGCAACCTTTCAGCCACGGAAACTACATCAAATCAAAAGTAAAAATTGAGTTTCCCACTTTTGAGAAAGGAGATCCCACTAAGTGGATTTCCAAGGCTAAATTTTATTTCAAGAAGCATGGCATTGAAAGGGAGGAACGAGTTGAGTTTGCCTCATACCATCTTTGTGAACATGTTAACCAATGGTGGAGATGGTTAAGGTTCACATATGCTCGAAAAGGAAGAAGGATAGGATGGACTAGATTCACGCAAGAATCGATCAACCGATTTGGCCCATCTAACACGACAAATTTCGAAGGACAATTAGCCAAAATTTCTTGAGAACTACCTTGAAGAGTTTGAACTATTAACTGAGCTTGTGAAAAATTGGTCGAACAGCACACTTATAAGAATTTTTCTCAACGGTCTCGTGCCTTGGTTGAATAAGTAAAGATGAGGGATCCTACCTCTCTTACGCAACGCATACGCTTGGCAAAACTCATCAATGATGGAAGAAACATCAATAGAACTGCATCTAAACCAGCAAAATCTTTTAACAAATTCAGAAAAACATCATTCTCCAACAAGGTCCCACTACCAAAACTAAGAAAGCCCCTTAGATTATCTACCGACGAAGTCAAGAAAAGAATTAAGAAAAGCCTTTGCTTTAGATGTAATGAGAAGTGGCAGCCTGGCCACAAGTGCAAAAAGAGGCAATTCAACCTTATAGAAATTATGAGTGATGAAGAACATAGCACTAGCAGCGAGGAGGAACTAGCAACATATACAGACAGTGAGGGAGATGCAGATGAAATGAACTCTCTTGAAGAGGCACCGCAAAGTGAAGTCAATCTCAATGTAGTAAGGACAATAACCAAATCCACTACGATGAGGTTATGGGCAAATGTCAACGGAAAACAAGCACTGGTATTAATAGATAGCGAAGCCACCAACAATTACATCAACAACAAGCTTGTTAAAAAGTTTCAATTATCACCCAAAAACATAGCACCCTTTGAGTTAAAAATTACTAGTGTACAAAAACTCAAGTGCTTACAAGTGATCAAGGTAGCAAAGATGAAGATTCAAGGTGTTAATATTGAAATGGAACTACATGTTCTAGCCTTGGTAAGACTAGACATTGTCTTAGGCAATGCTTGGCTTAAAGCAATGGAAAAAATTACCTTCAACTACGAGACAATGATTATACATTTCGCATAAAAGGGCAATGAATACACTTGGAAGGCAACAATTCCAGTAGCATCACATTCCTGCGAAGCAAATACCATTGAACGTTTATGCATAAAAGGAGCATAATACTACGCTATCCTATTAATCGCAAGTGATACCAACAAAGAAACATGCTCGTAAAAAGAAGTAATCGTACCATCATCGATAAAATTCTTACTTGAACAATTTAATGATATTTTGGGAGAATCACAAAGGCTACCACCATCGCGACATTATGATCATGCCATTCCCTTCATGGATGAAACAAAATTTGTCAATGTAGCACTTTACCGGTATGCTCACTTTCAAAAGAAAAAGATCGAAAGACAAGTTGAAGAAATGCTGCAGCAAGGTATTATACGACCAAGCAATTCTCCATTTTATCATCTATTTTACTTGTAAGAAAAAAAAATGGAACTTGGCGATTTTGTACTGATTACCAAGCTCTCAACTAAGCCACTATCAAAGATCGATTTTCGATTCCAACCATCAATGATATGCTCGACGAACTTCATAATGCCAAACTTTTCACCAAGCTTGACTTAAAGGTTAGATACCATCAAATCCGAATGAAGGAAAAAGACGTACATAAAATGGCTTTTCGAACACATAGTAGTCACTACGAATATCTTGTCATGCCGTTCAGATTATGCAACACACCTTTTACCTTCCAAGCCACCATGAACGACATTTTCAAGCCTTACTTGCGTAAGTTTGTACTAGTGTTCTTTAATGACATATTAATCTACTCAAAAAACTTTGAAGACCATTTTAAACACTTGAAGCAAATATTGGAAGTTCTGAGGGACAACCACTTTTTTCATTAAGCCTACCGCACGCACATGTATGCAGTAAGCATCACACACCAATATGCCAGCATCGGATGCCTGCGCGCAAGCATCCCTTGCCAACGTACAAGCATCGCACACCCGCGTGCAAGCATCGCAAGCTCGCATGTAAGCAATGCAAGCATCACACACGCCAACTTGCAACAGCCAGCATTTGCGGTAACTATCGCCAGTTGCAGAATATTGCGGACAAATGAGCATGCCAAGCACAATATCAACCCACAATCAAGCTTGTAACGAGGCCTAACAAGACCTTAGCCTTGTCCGCAAAAGAATTTCGCATCAAGTAGAGTTCTAGCATCATTAGAAAATTGCAAGCTAACAACTTTAAGTTTAAATAGGATTTTCTTTTTTTTAATTCTAGATAACTTAGAAATTCTTTTCATAAGCAAATTAGAAGTTTAGTTTAGAATCGAATAAGGGCTGTTATCACTATAAATATAGTCATTCATCATATAAACATTCATTCATTTATATATTCGAATATCATAGCAGATTTTACAGCAAACTGCTTGCATCTTCTATCTTTTTTGGTTATATTTCAAGAGTCATCTTAAAATGGCTTGGGTTTAGATCAAGGTTAAGAGTTATCTTCCTTGCCTAAAAGTTGTGAGAGGTTTAAGAGTTGTCTTGCCTCTCTAACATATTCGTGTATTAACAACTGAGTACGAAATGGGCAAAAGGGACAGAAAACACAAGGAACTCAAGAGGATTGTATCCAGGCAGCAAGTTTAACGAATTTTGAGTGATCACCACACCTTTAATCACCGAAAAATTTGGGGCGAAGATTTTAGGCACCAACAGCTATAATGGTAACGTTTGCATAATAATTCATCATCAAGATCATAATGAATTATTTTAAAAAAAGGAAGGACTTGGGGATTAGACTCTAAAGCAAGAAAAAACAGTCCTTTATTTTATATAATTTATATAAAAAATACCATTCTTGTAACTTTAAAATCACTCGATATTAGCAAGTGAACACAATTCTTGTTAATGAGAATAATAGGCTAAATTTTGATTGGTTTGGATAAAATCAATACCTTGAAATTATTTTTATTTGTTTATAATCTTAGCTTGTGTTTTGTTTTAGTTTAACTATTATTTTGGTTAGTAAATAAAGTAGCATTAATTTATTCTGGGAACATTAAAAGTAGTCAAAATTACTAATTAGATTTTATAGAAATAATCCTTCTAGAAGTGATAGTTTATCATTATATTACTTATTAATGATAACGTGTATTTACATTTGCATATTTTTACAACATTTATAATGAATATAATACATATTTATATGTTTAAAATATTTTCTTTTTGTTATTTTGGTAATTGATTTTTGATATTTTACTAGAAAATGTGATCCAAATTGCGATGAAAACCTAGAATATTAATGTGCTCACTTTCGTATATTTGTGTTTTTACTTGTAGGGAATATTTCATCTAAAACTAGTGTGCTTGGTTAATTTGATAAATATAAAATAAAACAACATTATAATTTCAATAAATTAACCTAAAAATGAATATTTAAAAAAATTCAAAATTTAACAACAGTTAACTCGAAATTTTACTACATTTTGCTCCAACAAACATACAATTATACTTGTACATTTGTATTGTTAGAAACTCAGTTTGTACTTCCTTGTAACTGGTTAGCTTTAACAACACAGTTATTTCTTCAGCACAATGGAAATAATTTATTTTGTAAGCTATAACAATTCCAAACTGAAAGGAGGTTGTCAGGAAATTCATTTTCTAGGCAATCATATTTCCTACTTCCTTATGTTATTACATGATTCTTATATGATTATTTCAAATGAAATGTTTAATTCATGTATCCGTAGTATTCAAATTCTAATTCTGATCGACCAAGATCAATATATCTATCTATTTATTTGGACAAGTTGATATTTTATTTTAAATATATACACAATCTAATTCTATTATTGACCAGATCACGAGGAGTATAGATGATATTACGTGACTTGAGCAATTTAAATATGTTTTATATAATGAATATTTTACATAGTTTTGGAATTATATTTTATGAAGCATGATTTGATATGCTCTCTTATACAAATTTATGAATATTAAACTTATTTTCATTTTGATAAATTACTTGAAATTATATTTTGCATGATATCTAAATAAAATAACTTACGACTCTTTATACAACCAAAAACAAGGAAATTCATGTATATGTTATAGATATCATTTCTTATCGAGTTGACGTCTCATTAATCGTCAATTACATTTTGCAAAATAACTTGCTTAAATTGGTAAGTGTGATGGCTTCATTGGGAAGATAGTGTTAGAGATTTTATTTATTTATGTCATAGACAATAAAAGATTTTATTATGCATTTATCATAAATTGTAAAATTGTTTTACAGAGGTTAATTTAAAATTTTTGAGTTTGATTGGATTATTATAGTATTTGAAAAAATTTGAAAATTTTTAGTTTAATTGATTAATAGTAATGAAGTCTTTTCAGTAAATAATTGTAGTTATGAATTTTATTTCGACTTATGCGATTTTTGTTAGATTCAGTGTTTCAAAACCATGCGTTATATATGAATGATGAAAATGAGGAACTTTGAAAACAATCGTTTCCTGCTGATGTAAGAGCATTCATAAGCAATTTCATTAGTCAATAATGAATGCGGTTTACAGCTAAACTAACATACATGAGCATTTTTTAGTCAATAAGAGCCTGCATAAGCATGGACGCTAATTGAAATGGACTGTTTGCAACAATTTAAAGAAAAATTATTGGACTGGATTTCAACAGATATTACATAGCAGCAACAAGCTTGGAAATGGCAAAAAGGAATACCAAACATTTTCATCAAATACATGAACGGAATAATCTGTTCAACAAACTTGAAACTGTTACTTCACTAATTTAATAAACTTTTACTCTTATGACAATTTAATAAACTTTCAATATACATAAAATACGGTGTAACATGATATGTGATATTAAATCTTAGACATTTTCGTTAGGATGACTCCTACAATATACTTGTTTCGTGATATCTTCAAGCAGAAGTGTAATGTTGCGGTGAGAAGATCCCCCTTCTTGGACGGCTAATTTGGCCACATTTCCGAGCACTCTTGCTCTTTCTCTTCTGTCTTCTCCTTCTTTCCCTTCACCCATCAATTTTTCCACAGCATTTTTGACGTCATCTCTTTTTACCAACGCCGCAACACTTTGTTCCTCTCCCCACTTCGTTGGATTTTCCACCCCAAGACTCACACCAATTTTCAGAATTTGCACAATAAATTTCTGATTTACAAATTGATCTCCGAATAGCGGCCATGTCAATAATGGCAAGCCAGCACACACGCCTTCTAGTGTTGAATTCCAACCGCAGTGTGTTAAGAATCCTCCAATTGCAGGGTGGGACAATATTAGTACTTGTGGCGACCAACCCCAGATAACACACCCTCTTCCTTTGATTCTTTCCTCAAAGCCATTTTCTATGACCCATTTCTGCAACTCTTTTGATGTTTTCCCATCTCTTATGACCCAAATGAATGGTCTATTTGATGCTTCTAAGCCTAACCCAAGTTCTATCATTTGTGCAGGAATCAAATTACACAAACTTCCAAGGCAAGCGTAAATTACAGAGCTGGGATTTTTTGAATCAAGCCAATTCAGGCATTTGTGTTCATCAATTGAAGCTCTGTTACCTCTTTCGGCCTTAGCCAAGCAGTCTTTGTAGTCTTGTGAAACAGGACCAACACACCAGACCTTGTCATGTTTCATTTTCTTGTATTCTTTAATATATGCTGGCTCCAATTCTTCAAAACTATTTACAATAGCTCCATATGTTTGTAACTCGGGTGCGCCCAATTTTTCGAAAAATACTTTCATTTGCCGACCCAATGAATTTACCTGTGGTTTAGTGAATTCAACTTTATCAGGCAAACCTAGAATAGTAAAGTACTCTGACTCCGAGGTTATACTCTCAAGAAGATTGGAAGAGTATAACTTAATGAAGCACAGGAAGGAGAAGCATCCCACTCCATGAAAAGAAATCCTTGGAATGTTAAATTTTGCAGCAATATCTGTTGTATACGGCAGATTCGCATCAGAGATTATGCAGTTTGGCTGTGGTTTTAGCTGCCCAAACACTTTTTCTACCTGCTTCTGTAGCATGCCGGCCGCTGCGAAAAAATTCGGTGCTAAATCTAGTGATGGCACCATGTCGAGATTCTCGCATCCTTCTGGCAAACCAGCTTCAACACTCGGAAATTGGAGTTGAAGTATCTGAATCTTTAATCCAGACTCAACAGCGCGAGCAAAGGTAGCTTTGAATCTTTCTGCATTAACGGGTGTAGTGAATATGGTGATGATGACGCCACGCTCTGCCAGTAGCATGGCTATGTCCATCGTGGGGATCATGTGACCCTGCTCCATGAAAGGAAAGACAGCAAAGTGAAGCTGGTTTGCTTGTGCATCCATGGCGATTAATTCTTGCGGTGGATAAACACTCTGCGGTGGCTACTGAGATATTTTAGATTGCTGTTTCCTGGTGATGTAAGAGCATACATAAGAATTTATCGTTCACAACTACTGAATTCTGTGGTTCACGACAGAACTAGGCAGCTGAAATAACTGAGAGGGTAGTGTTAACTTTCTTTCTTGTCATAAAATTGATGTATTTTGGCTGTCTCTTCATTGATGCTCTTTCTATGTTGTCAATGGGCATATCCATTGATAGATTAAAGGAAAGGCAAGGAACCTAAGGTGAAAAGTGGACGACAAATTGAAAATATAAAACTGAAAGTACCCAGTCCAAGATATGCATAAAGTTAGAACAAAAATGTAGCAAGTTGTAAGGAATAGCAAAAGAAAAAAAATGATTAAAAGAAAACCACGAAAATGTAATGAAAAAATTGGGATTGATTCCTGTCTTTTCACAATTAGCCACGAGAAAATTTACAAAATTAATTTCTTGAACTTAAAATATACGCTAATTAGCGAGGTTCATTTTCCATTGCTTGTTATATTTTCTGTGAAATACTATGTTTGTGTCTCTGTATACAAAAGAGAGAAGGAATTAAAGCATGAGAATTAATTGCAAGTAGTTTCATGAGCGACGTGAGCAAAAAATGCTGTAATCTCACCCTTAGAATTATAGCAGAATCTGCTCTACCAAATCCGGGATATGAATTGAGAACATTAATAAATGCATCTCTGATATAGAAGCTCTTCCATTCACAGTTCGCCGGCGCTTGACCCCTTTATCCCGTCAAAGAATTCAGGCGCCACGATATTGGTCGCCGAGTTCTGACACTACAGATTTCTCGGAATGGAGAAGGCAAGAAATATTCCTAATAAAAGAAATATTAGCACATATTTTCTGAATCAAGCATAGCCATTGTCAGAGAAATTTTTGGGCTAAAATAAGAGAATTGAAGAGTCAATATGTTGTGTGCAAATGCAGTTGTGAAAGTGGTGTGATTTTATACAGTTTTTTTCCTCATCTCTTGTGAACATTTTGGGCCTACATTTTCTTTTCAAGACGACAGCCGTGTTGGATACGAGTCTTTGAGCCTGGTGGCTATGAAAACACTGGAAATAGTTGGAAAAATGAAAGCAAATTCCGTTGTAGATATTTATATTCACGTTAGGATGAAGAGACCAATTTTGATATCACAAGATCGACTGCGATTGTATTGTATTTTAATAAAAAAAGTCACTGCTAAATTTGTATTGATCCATACAATTTCAAACTTATTTTTAACATTTTGTGATGTGTTGTGAGGATCTGAGGGTGGTGATGGAGTTGTAAGTTACAAATTCATAAAGCTGTCAAAGAAGAATTTATAACCTTTATATTATGGCCCTTAAATTGACTATAACTCTATTATATTCTTGTAACTCTAAAATTCAAATTCAAAATTTATAACTACAGTATTGAGTGGTCATGAAATCTTCATAAGTGCAAGATTTTTTTGAAATGAAGAATTTTATAAATTGAGAAATGTTTTATTTTGCCGAAGTCTTTAAACTCGAAATTCTTGTTATACATCGTTTTGAAAGAAATAAATTTTTGGCAACATCCAGAAACGACAACAAAAGCAATGGTGAGAGATTGGTTATTTGTAACTTCCACACTCAGTTTTTTCAACCTTAAAGTATGCCTTAGGATTGCTTACAAGAGAATGTTTCGGGTGTCTGTATGCTCATTAGTTCGAGCATGAGCTGGAAGTTTATCAGCTGACTGTAAGATGTTGAAGAGAAAGGAGCTGGTTAATTTATCAGTTAGCTCAGGCTGTTATTGTTTTGTTAATGAGAATTTTAATCAGTTAGAAGAGCTGTTTACAGCTTTAATTGTATCATTAGTTAGTTTATAATTTTCCAGAAACTAATGCTAATATAAATACTAAGTCTTCTTTCTATTTCGTAATTTTTCAAAATAGAAAATCGGTAAATAAATCCTCTGTATTTTCTCAGTTTTTCTTTGCATCCAAACAGAACTTTTCAGTAGCTCAAATCTCAGTTTGGTATCAGAGCATTATGGCGATCGCTAATGCAAACTTGTCCTTTGATAATCTACCACCACAACCTTCATTCAACTTTGTAATTCCCATTAAACTTAATGGATCTAACTATTTAAACTGGAAATCCCAAGTATTACTTTCGATCATAGCTAATGGTTTAGAAGATTACATCAATAGTGCAAAAATCAGTCCTGAAAGGTTTCTACCTGGAGTGAATCAGAAATTGGTCACAAAAAATCCTGATTATATTGTTTGAAGAAGGCAAGATCAACTCTTGCCTGGCTGGCACCTTTCATCGATGAATGAATCAATTCTTGGTTTAGTTATTGGATGTAAATCAGCTTTTGAAGTGTGGCAAGCTTTGAAGAAGCAATTTGGCTCACAATCAAAAGCCAAAGCTCTTCAACNCAACTCTTTAATTATTTCTTGACATGCAATATTGAAATCCTGAACAAAATCAAATCAGCACGACAGATTTTCCCCTGGAGAAACGCCAAATTTGTTGCAATAATCAGTGTAATATCCAATACGAGCCTGAACTTTATCAGGTTGCTTCCCATTGCATTCCAGAGCACCATTAATTCTCTGAATTGTTTGCCCGAAACCTTGGTTTACAACTGAGTGCACATTGGTCATCCAGAACCACAAGGCAGTCTTGAACGATATAACGGGGTCGTTGGCCACTGTTTCCGGAGAATTCAGTCCGTCGAAGCCGATGGCTTGTCCGGCAGGTCCGTAGTTGCCGTTTCCGGTGAGCTGAATCGGTCCACGGCCGTAGTAGAACTTTCCAGGGACACATGGATACTGTGTGTTTGATGCATCACAGTATGCATTTGATTTGTCAATCTCTTCTACGTAGCATAAATCTGCAACAGAAAAGTTAGAAAAAGCTTAAATACACTAACATGTAACATTTACCTTGAAGAATGAACTTTTAAATCAAGTCATAACTTGATATGATTTCAGATAAAATCTTATAATATAATTCGAATAAGAAACTTACGTCCAGTTTCATGAGTGACATGAGCAAAAAATGCAGCAATCTCGCGTTTAGAATCATCAGCAGAACCAGACCCAAATTCAGGGTAAGAATTGGCAGCATTGAGAAATGCATCTCTTGTGTAGAAACTCTTCCCCACACAACTCGGATCAGCGACATTCTTTATTCCATCAAAAAATTCCTGTGACACAATGTTTGCCACAGAGCTTTGGCACAACACATTTCCAGGAATGGCCAAGACAAGAATTCCCAACAAAACAAAGGTTAGCAAATCCTTTTTGATGTTAAGCAAACCCATTTTTTTTTTTTTTTACTGAGAAATTTTGTGCTAAGAAAAGAGAAGGAATTGCGGTGTGCTATGCTAGCTGAAAGAGCTGAGATTTTATAGAGTTTGTTCAAGTCTCTGTGGCTCTTAGTTTTGGATTTTAGAATTTTCTTTCATTAATGTGCGTGTAGATTACGGTTCCAAGAGATCCAATTGACTTGTCAATTAAATACAACTCCCAAGAAAAAAAAATGAGTGGGTTTTCTAGATATTGATATATCATATATACATTCTAACATCTATTAAGATTTCTTGCTGATTTGAACTTTTATTAAAGTAAATACAATTTTTGTAATTAATAGTTAATTACATTATTATTTTATTATTATTATTATTATATGTCATAAAATTTTTAAAACTAAAATAATTATGTTCATATCAGCTCAGGTTCTCAACTTTTGTAATATGCAACCCATCTTTGATGCAATGTATATAGTATTTTTTATGCTTTATAAGCAATTTAACGATAAATTACCATAAGCCATGAATATATGTGCTCATATTTTAACAACGTGTGGACATCTGAATCTCAATATTCCTATTGATGAATGCTGCAATAGTCAATTTCAAGTGTGAAAGGCTTACATTTTCTAAGATATGTACTGACTTAATAATAATTCTATGTAGAAAATTTACGTTCTCATTCAAAGTTAGCTTTAGTTTAAATGATAATAAATACCTTCACAAGGTAATAGTCTAGCACAAGGGTGTCTAAATACATAAAGTTGAATGCCAAGTCGAGCGGGCAACAAATTTTCAGCCTAATTAATTAATGCATTAAGTGCAAAGGCAAGGACAATTTCCAATATAATTTTTGAGACCAAATTGGCATACAAGATAAATATTATAGGAATTTTATGGTTCCATGGTTATCTCATATAAAATTATGCGTTCATGGTTTCATAGAAATGCAATTTCTAGTCAAAATTGAACTAATTTTCTTCCTCAATTAGCTGCATAAATTGTGGCACGCTATCAGGTTACGTTCTTAATCTTCTAACCTAGTAGTAATCATTTCTTTCTCCAAGTAAGATAGATTTCGTTAAATCCATTATTGCATCGTATACTTTGCAAGAGGAAGAGTGATATCATTTTTTTGAAGCACTTTGTACATACAACTATTTTTACTAATTAATTTGATCAGGATAATAAGTTATTTTGAAAAAAGTAAGGATTTGGGATATTAGGCTACAAAGCACAGGATAAAGGTCATTTACTCTTTTATATAATTTATAAAATAATATCATTCTTGTAACGTTAAAATCACTCGACATTAGCAAACTTCCTTGGATGTTAGGCAATTGAAATAGTCATCCTAGACAAAATTTCTGAACATTTTCTTCAAGAAATTGATGTTAGGATTCCAAGTATCTAGTAATGTTAGATGTTTCATGTTCTAACCATTTTCAATTAATAATTAAAATTTTTTAAATATGCAAATTTATCGTTTTATTTTAAGACATTATATGTTTGTAGGTTACCAAAATTCCAATCCTGTAACTTTACAATCACTCGACGTTAGGAAACTTCCTTTAGTGTTAGGCGATTGAAAAAGTCATCGTAGAATATAACTTTCAAAACGTTTAGCGCAAGGAGTTGCTAATAGGATCCCAAGTGTCCTGCAGTGGCTATGCTTCCGGATATGCTACTTTGTTTCCATTTACAAACCCAGTTTTAATTTTTGGCAGCATGTTTTCAGTCGGTACCTGCCAAAAAATAATTTATTTTTTGGAAATATTTTGAGAAAACACTACATTTCTCATATGGGTCTGCTTATTTGTAGAGAAATTACTGCTGTGAATTTTCAATTACATTTAACATAGACTACAAAAAAATATAAATAAGGACAAAATGAATTTGAAATTTAAAATCATTTACCTTACTTTTCTTTTTATTAATATATATAGAAAAATAGCAATCTAATTTTTATGTGATTATAATTTGAATTGTACATATTTTGTGTACTATTTTATGAGAGAAAGAGTTGATCAATCGAATGAATTACTATAGTTTTAAATTTTATATTATTAGTGAGACACTTGTACATCTATTATTCAGTAATTAATTTTCTAAACAAGTTTATAGTACACCGAATACTCCACTAATATAAAGTAATATATACATTAAAGAAAAACTCATTTTCAAAAAATAATATATTTTTTAATATATATATATATATATATATTCAATCTTCTACCATATCAATATTATTTATAAAAGGAAAAAAAGTTAAAAAAGATAAATTAATAATTCCATGATTTGAAGATATATTTTTCGTAAGAAAATCTAATTGATTATGATAAATTTGATTGCAATCATTACCATACCCATAATTTAATTAATGAATATTGAAAAAAATTAATTTCTCTCTTTCTAATCACACGCTACATTTATTTAAATCATTGACATTTTAATATAATTTTAAAATAAAAAACACGTTTCTAAATTTATTCAATTATTCCAAAATATATATATATATATATATATTAATGATATATATATATATATATATGTATCTTTAATGCATTCTAGAACTAGAATTATTCTTAATCAATTTTCTTTAATTTTTTTTTGTTCGACTTAAGATACAAGTTAGCATAACATAACATACATATAATATAATATGTTTAAAGACTTGAAAAAGTCTAGTCAATATATAACCAATTAACTTAATTTCCTTCTTGAATAGTTGAGCAATCGATTTTCTTAACAGTCTTCCAATCATTTCATTAATTAATTTATTTAATATATCAAATATCAGATTGTTCGCCACGTAATTAATTTGATGAAAATGACTTCTTCTTTTGATTAGTCAAAATTTTGCAACTGATTTATGCTTTACACTTGGAAAGATGAAGATTAAATAAGTGATTAATTTCAACTACAGCATTCGATCTCCATATAAAACAAATAAAATTTTTCCAGTATTATTCTAACATTGTATAACTTTAAGGGTAAGTTTGAAATTGTGGTTGGAAGGGTTAAAAGTAATTCCAAACAGTTAAAAGTAGTTTTAGGTGTTTGATAAATATTTTTTAAAATCATTTTTGGCAAAATCAGACTTTCAAAAGTAGGAAAGAAGTTGTCATTAAAATTTCAAATCTGATCTTAAAAATAATTCTATGTAACCTTAAATATAACTTTAAATGGGAATATTTTCAAATATTTCTCTTGAAATTTAGTAAAATTATGTATAAATGTAAATTTTTATAAAACTAACATGAAGCATCCTTTAACATTAATATTATTATATTTCATTATTAGTTAATTAACTAAAATAACTTTATATGTATAATTTTAATATTAGTTTGATTTTTTACATAGCCATCCTGTGATTTAGAAAAGTAACAAAAAATAATTTTCAAAATTATTTTTTATATTTTAATATTTAATTTAATTTAATTATTTTCAAATATCTACTTTGAGATTTGGCAAAATCACATATTGACACAATTTTTTAAAAAATTAACAAAAGGTACCTCTCAACAATAAAATTATTATTTTTGACCGTTAGTTAATAATTAAAATACTAATAATGACTAAAATAATCTTATATATAATTTTAGATATTAGTAATATTATTCACGTATTTCTCCTAAATTTTTGAAAACTAACATAAAATACTCCTGAAAGTTATTTTTTATATTTTAACATCTAATTTAATTTAATTTAATAAATATATATAAATTAGTTGCTAAATGGGACAACACCATAAATTACTTCCTTATTTACAAATATAAATTATTTAATTCAATAAACATACATAAAACTATAATATATGAATGTATGCAAATAGATATTATAAATTGTTTATTTATATAAAATTATTTTAAGTATTGCAAAATATTTTCATAATCATTAAAATTAGCTAAATCATAAATTTTTCTTTTAAAAAAAAATTTGTTTGTATACAAGCATACAAGCAGTTAACATGCTTCTATATAAACAAGTAATTTATAATACTTATTTGTATATATTTATATTATATAATTTATGTATATTTATTAAATTAGTAATTTATATTTCACACAAATAAATAATTTATAGTATTGTCCTATTAAAATTGGTATCTAATTTGTATATGTTTACTAAATTAAATTAAATGTTAAAATATAAAAAATAATTTTTAAAAATATTTTTTGTTAGTTTTCAAAACTACAGGGTAGATATATGAAAAGTATTACCAATATTTAAAATTATATATAAAGTTATTTTAACCATTTAATTATTTTAGTTAGACAAACAATGGTTAAATATAACGATTTTACTGTTAAAAGGTAGTTTCTATTAATTTTTTAAAAACTTGCATTTATGTATAATTTTGCCAAACCTTAAGAGAGATTTTGGAAAATACCCATTTAGTTTAATAATCATACATAAATTAGGTACTAATTTTAACATGATAATACTATAAATTACTTAATTGTTTAGAACTATAAATTATTTACTTTAATAAATATATATATAATTATATGATATAAATATATACAAGTAGGTATTATAAAATGCTTGATTGTATATAATATTTTAGCTATTGTAAAATATTTTGCAATCATCAATTTTTTTTTATTATCAACTTAGATATGAATAACTTCATGGTGTTGTCTTATAAAATTTGCACTTAACTTTTTGTATGATTATTAAATTAAATTAAATTAAATGTCAAAATATAAAAAATAATTTTCATGGATACTTTCTATTAATTTTCTAAACTCTAGGAGAGTTATGTAAAAATAGTACTAATATCTAAACTTAGAAATATAAGGTTATTTTAGTTTTTTTATTATTTTAATTAGTCAACTAATTATCACGCTTCAAATTAGGGTGAATTATTGTTAAGTTAAGCACGTCAAAATTTTATTAAAAAAAGAGTCAAAAGTTGAAAAAATACTCTAGAGTCTTAAAATATATTTAAAAATAATAATAGTAATAATAATAAATATAAATATAATAAAATCTCACAGAAATATACAAACTCTAACTCTATTTTTAAAATAAATAATTTAGGTTCATATAAATCATACATCATTATATAGTTAAAAATCTAATAATTTAAATATAAGTCCATAGAAACATACCAACTAACTAATAACTACTCAAGATATCTCTTAGTACCCAGTGTATTATTTGTAAAATTTTTTTACAATCATTGAATTGTTTCTATTATCAAATTAGACATAAATAACTTCATGGTGTTGTTCGATTAAAATTTGCACTTAACTTTCTGTATGATTATTAAATCAAATTAAATTAAATGTCAAAATATGAAAAATAATTTTCAAGAATACTTTCTGTTAGTTTTCTAAACCCTACGAGAGTTATGTAAAAATAATACTAATATCTAAACTTACAAATATAAGGCTCTTTTAATTTTTATGTCATTTTAATTAGTCAACTGGCTATCACACCCCAAATTAAGGTAAGTGATTATTAAGTTTGAAAGTTAAAATTTTAAATTAAACACGTTGAATTTTTTCAAAAAAATTGCTCTGAAGTCAAAATGTGAAAAAGTGCTATGAAGTCTTAAAATATATTTAAAAATGATCATAAGAATAAAAATAAATATAAATATAACAAAATTTTACAAAAATATACAAACTCCTACTCTATTTTTTAAAATAAATAATTTAAGTTATAATGGTCTATATAAATTATGCATCATCACATAGTTAAAAATCTTATAATTTAAATACAAGCCAATAAGAACATACTAACCAACCAACAACCAGAAACCCACTCATGTTATCTCTTGATACCTAAGCATGTTATTTGCTTCTCAATATCTATAGCATGCTAAAAATATTTCTGAAGGAGAAAGAGAAGGGGTGAGCAAACTTATGGTAAGCGGTAGGAATTTTACATCACTTACGTAAACTAGTTTTATGTAAAAGCCTATATAATTAAATTAAAAAATATACATGTTCAATTTCAATGAAACAGTCAATGATACTAAAGTTGCAATTATACACTTTGTTGAAAATACATACATATACATATACATATATATGCGCGCGCGCAATTGAAGTGCACGCTATATGATTTATTATTTCACGCGTTTATTCTTCACCTTGTACAAAAAATATACATATACATATACATATACATATACGCGCGCGCGCGCTCTTATTAAGAAAACACGCGTTTATTCTTCTCTTTGTTATTTTAAGTGCACGCTACATGATTTGATTTATTATTTCACCAAGAAACTCCAAATTTCTTGGTGAAATTGATCATCAAATTAACAACCTAACAAGACAGATTTCCCCCCGGAGAAACATCAAATTTCTTGCAATAATCAGTGTAATACCCGATGCGAGCCTGAACTTTTGCAGGTTGTTTGCCATTGCATTCCAGGGCACCATTAATTCTCTGAATTGTTGCACCGAAACCTTGGTTGATAACTGGGTGAACATTGGTCATCCAGAACCACAAGGCAGTCTTGAACGAGATAACAGGGTCTTTGGCCACCGTTTCCGGAGACTTCAGTCCGTCGAAGCCAATGGCTTTTCCGGCAGCTCCGTAGTTGCCGTTTCCCGTGAGCTGAATCGGTCCACGGCCGTAGTAGTACTTTCCGGGGGCACATGGGTACCGTTTGTTTTGATTGTCACAGTACATGTTGGACTTGTCGATCTCTTCCACGTAGCACAAATCTGCAGAAGGATGAAAATATATTTCTTAATTTTCTCCTATATTAGTTAATAAATATTATTAGTCATCTAAAACTAGCAATGAAGCGAATTACTGCATCCGTGCATGTTAATATATTGAACTTCTTATGCAAAGGAGAAGAAAAGAGGAGAAAACTTACGTCCAGTTTCATGCGTGACATGTGCAAAAAATGCAGCAATCTCACTCTTACAAGCCTAAGCGGAACCGCTACCAAATCGAGGATAAGCCTTGGCAGCATTCAGAAGTGCATCTCTTGTATAGAAGCTCTTGCCGGCGCAACTCGCCGCAGCTTGATTCTTTATGCTATTGAAGAATTGGGGAGTCACAATATTGGCAACATTTTGACACATGACATTGTTGGGAATTGCCAGGGCAAGAATTCCCAGAAGTGCAAAGGCTACAGGGTTGTTTTTCATGGTAAGCAAAGCCATATTTTTGAGAGGAAGTTTAGTGTAAGAAGAAGAGAAGCAATATTTTGTGTGATGTGCAAATGTTAGAGGCGAGGGGGGTTGGTATTTATAGGGTGAAAAGTGAAGGTTGATCAATTTGGAGATGGAATTATTGTTGTTAGGTGTTTCTGGAATTTGGGTTTTGTTGTGTGGGTAAACTGTTGGCTTGACTTGTTAAAAAATAATAAGAAAATGAAAGAACTAGATGTCTGTTCATCTTACTTATAAATATTTGTGAATGGTAAATAATTATAATAATCAATAAAAAGAAAAAACTTTATGCCACCTCACTATGATTTTAGTTTTTATATGAATAAATATGACATTTTAAGTTTGTTGTAACCTCTAATATTTGGTCTAAAGGCAATAATAATCCTACAATCTAATGTTAGAAATTTAAAAGGGGAAAAAACAGTGGACACTAAAATCATAATTTGAAATTTACATTAAAAGTGTTATTCTTCCTACCCTTACACTAATTATCAAATTTGTTTTGCATGTATTAAAGTAGTCTAAAAATATTAGAAGAGCAAAAAATAAATAAATGAAATAAAGTCGAATTAATAATATGATAATACAATAACATTGCCATATTCAAAAAATCGAAAAAAAAAGAATGTACAAATTAAAATTTGTATGTACATTATTAATATTTGGCTAATATATATTTTATATATCTTACATTCATTAGCGTAAGATATAAAATGCTTACTTCTATATAATATTTTAGTTATTGTAAAATATTTTCATAATCATCAAATGGTCTCTATTATCAAATTAGATATGAATAACTTCATGGTGTTGTCCTATTAAAATTTGCACTTAGTTTTTTATATGATTATAAAACTAAATTAAATTAAATGTCAAAATATAAAAAAATAATTTTCAAAAATACGTTTTGTTAGTTTTCTAAACCGTAGGAGAGTTATGTAAAAATATACTAATATCTAAACTTACAAATATATGGTTATTTTAATTTTTTTATTCTTTTAATTAGTCAACTAACTATCATGCTCCAAATTAGGGTGAGTAATTATTAAGTTTAAAAAGTTAAAATTCCAAGTTAAACACGTCAAAATTAAAAAAAAAAAAAGTCAAAAAGGTGAAGTCTTAAAATATATTTAAAAATGATAATAAGAATGAAAATAAAAATAAATATAATAAAATCTCATAGAAATATGAGAACTCCTATTCTATTTTTAAAAATAAATAATTTAAATTATAGTAATACATATAAATTATGTATCATTACATAATTAAAAATCTTACAATTTAATTGTAAGTCAATAGGAACATACCATCTAACCAACAACTAAAAATCCGCTCATGTTTTCTCTTGGTATCCAAGCGTATTATTTGCTTCTCAATATTTGCAGCACACTAGAAATATTTCTGAAGGAGAAAAAGAATGGGTGAGCAAAATTATGGTGCTCGGTAAGAATTTTATATTACTTACCTAAGCTAATTTTATCCAAAAGCCTGCATAATTAAATTAAAAATTGTGCATGCCCCATTTCAATGAAACTATTGGTGATATTATAGTTGAAAATTTACACTTTATACAAAATATATACATACACACAAAAAAATAATAAAATAAGTACCATCAATTAAATCTAAATTAGTTAAGTATCTAGTAATGTTAGATGTTTCATGGTCTAAACATTTTCAATTAATAATTTTTTAAATATACAAATTTATCGTTTTATGTTAAGACATTTTATGTTTGTAGGTTACGAAAATTCCATTCCTGTAACTTTACCATCACTCGATGTTAGGAAACTTCCTTGAGTGTTAGGCAAATGAAATAGTCATCGTAGAATATTACTTTCAAAACGTTTAGCGTAAGGAATTGCTAGTAGGATCCCAAGTGTCCTGCAGTGGATATGCTTCCGGAGATGCTTCTTTGTTTCCATTTACGAACCCAGTTTTAATTTTTGGCAGCATGTTTTCAGTCGGTACCCGCCAAAAAATAATTCCTTTGTGGAAATATTTTGAGAAAACACTACATTTCTCATTTGGGTCTGCTTATTTGTAGAGAAATTACTGCTGTGAATTTGAAATTTAAAATCTTTTACCTTACTTTTCCTTTTATTAATATATAAAGAAAAAAACCACTCTAATTTTTATGTGATTATAATTTGAACTATAAATATTTGGTGTACTATTTTATGAGAGAAAGAGTCGATCAATCGAATCAATTACTATTATTTTAAATTTTATGTTATAAGTGAAACACTCGCACATCTATTATTTGATAATTAATTTTCTAAACAAGTTTATAATACACTAGAAATAATACAACACTCCACTAATATAAGGTAATATATACATTAAAGAAAAACTCATTTTCAAAAATAATATATTTTTTAAAATATATATATATATATATATTCAATCTTCTACCATATCAATATTATTTATAAAAAGAAAAAAAGTTAAAAACGATAAATTAATAATGCCATGATTTGAAGATATATTTTTCCTAAGAAAATCTAATTGATTATGATAAATTTGATTGCAATAATTACCATATCCATAATTTAATTAATGAATATTGAAAAGTATTAATTTCTCTCATTCTAATCACACGCTACATTTATTAAAATCATTGACATGATTTTAATATAATTTTAAAATAAAAAACTTGTTTCTAAATTCATTCAATTATTGCAAAAAATATATATATTAATGATATATATGTGTGTGTGTGTGTGTGTGTGTTATCTTTAATTTATTCTAGAACTAGGATTATTCTTAATGAATTTTCTTTAATTTTTTTTGCCACTTAAGATACAAGATAGCATAACATAGCATACATATAATATAATATGTTTAAAGACTTGAAAAAAGTCAGGTCAATATATGACCAATTAACTTAATTTCCTTCTCGAATAGTTGAGCAATCGATTTTCTTAACAGTCTTCTAATCATTTCATTAATTAATTTATTTAATATATCAAACATCATATTATTCTCCACATAATTAATTTGATGAAAATGACTTCTTCTTTTGATTAGTCAAAAATTTACAACTGATTTATCCTTTACACTTGGATAGATGAAGATTAAACAAGTAATTAATTTCAACTACAGCGTTCGATCTCCATATAAAATAAACAAAATTTTTTCAATACTATTCTAACATTGTATAACTTTATGGGTAAGTTTGAAATTGTTATTAGAAGGGTTAAAAGTGATTTCAAACAGTTAAAAGTCGTTTTAGGTGTTTGATAAATATTTTTTAAAATCACTTTTGGCAAAATCAGATTTTCAAAATAGCAAAGAAGTTGTGTTTAAAAATTTCAAATCTGATTTTAAAAATAATTTTATATATCCTTAAATATAACTTTAAATGGGAATATTTTTAAATATTTTTTTTGAAATTTGGCAAAGTTGTATTAAATGTAAATTTTTATAAAACCTAACATGAAGTATCCCTTAACAATAACATTGTTATATTTGACTATTACTTGATTAACTAAAATAACAAAATGATTAAAATAACTTTATATGTATAATTTTGATATTAGTTTGATTTCTCACATAGCCATCATGTGATTTAAAAAACTAACAAAAAAAAATTTTCAAAACTATTTTTTTTATTTTAACAATTAATTTAATTTAATTTGAGTATTTTCAAATTTTTACTTTAAGATTTGGTAAAATCATATATTGACGTAAATTTTTAAAAAATTAACAAAACGTACCCCTTAACAATAAAACCATTGTATTTGATCATTAATGGACAATTAAAATAGTAAAATAACTAAAATAACCTTATATATAGTTTTAGATATTAGTAATATTTTTCATATGTTTCTCCTAGAGTTTAGAAAACTAATATAAATACTTCTGAAAGTTATTTTTTATATTTTAATATCTAATTTAATTTAATTTAACAAATATATATAAATTAGTTGCTAAATAGGATAATACCATAAATTACTTGCTTGTTCACAAATATAAATTATTTAATTCAACAAACATAAAACTATAATATATGAAAATATATAAATAGATATTATATATTGCTTATTTATATAAAATTATTTTAATCATTGTGAAACATTTTCATAATCATTGAAATTAACTAAATCATAAATTTTTATTTTTAAAAAAAGAAAAAGAAATTGATTGTATGCAAGCATACAAGCAGTTAAAATACTTCTATACAAATAACTAATTTATAATACTTATTTCTATATATTCATATCATATTATTCTATGTATATTTATTAAATTAATAATTTATATTTTTATATAAATAAGTAATTTAAAGTATTGTCCTAATAAAATTTATACCTAATTTATGTATATCTATTAAATTAAATTAAAATAGATGTTAAAATATGAAAAATAACTTTCAAAAATACTTTCTATTAGTTTTCAAAACCTCATAGAAAATATATAAAAAAATATTACTAATATTTAAAATTATATATAAAGTTATTTAAGTCATTTAACTATTTTAGTTAGTCAAACATAACGATTTTACTATTAAAGAGTACTTTCAATTGATTTTTTAAAAATTTGTATTTATGTATAATTTTGTCAAACCTTAAGAAAGATTTTTGAAAATACCCCTTTAATATAATAATCATACGTAAATTAGGTACTAATTTTAACATGATAATACCATAAATTACTTAATTGTGTAGAACTATAAATCATTTACTTTAATAAATATATATATAATTATATAATATAAATATATACAAATAGATATTATAAAATGCTTGCATGTATATAATATTTTAGCTATTGTAAAATATTTTCGTAATCATGGAATTATTTCTATTATCAAATTAGATATGAAAAACTTCATGGTGTTGTCCTATTAAAATTTGCACTTAACTTTTTGTATAATTATTAAATTAAATTAAATTAGATATCAAAATATAAAAAATAATTTTTATGTTTACTTTATGTTAAATTTCTAAACTCTAGGAGAGTTATGTAAAAATGATACTAATATCTAAACTTAGAAATATAAGGTTATTTTAATTTTTTTTATTTTTTTAATTAGTCAACTAACTATCACACCCCAAGTTAGGATGAATAATTGTTAAGTTTGAAAAATCAAAATTCTAAATTAAACACGTTAAAATTTTAAAAAAATAAATAAAAAGGTGAAAAAATACCCCAAAGTCTTAAAATATATTTAAAAATGATAATAAAAATAAAAATGAAAATAAATATAACAAAATCTCAAAAAATATGCAAACTCCTACTCTATTTTTAAAAATAAATAATTTAAAATATAATGCTCCATATAAATCATATTTCATCACATAGTTAAAAATATCATAATTTAAATACAAGTTAATAGAAATATACTAACTAACTAACAACTAGAAACCTGCTCATATTATCTTTAAGTACTCAAACGTATTATTTGTTTCTCGATAACTACAGCACACTAAAAATATTCCTGAAGGAGAAAAAGAAGGGTGAGCAAAATTATGGTGCTCAATAGGAATTTTACATCACTTACCTAAATTGATTTTACCCAAAAACTTGCATAATTAAATTAAAAATTGTGCATGCCTGATTTCAATGAAACCATTGATGATACTAAAGTTAAAAATTTACACTCTATACAAAATATATACATACACACACGGACACAACAAAAAAAATAAGTATCATCAACTTAATCTAAATTAGTTAAGTATCTAGTAATGTTAGATATTTCATGTTCTAAGCATTTTCAATTAATAATTAAAATTTTTTAAATATACAAATTTATTGTTTTATGTTAAGACATTCTATGTTTGTAGGTTACCAAAATTCCATTCCTGTAACTTTACAATCACTTGACGATAGGGAAACTTCCTTGAGTGTTAGGCAATTGAAATAGTCACAGGAGAATTTAACTTATAGTCACAGTAGAATATAACTTTCAAAACGTTTAGCGCAAGGAATTGCTAATAGGATTCCAAGTGTGCTACAGTGGCTATGCTTTTGGATATGCTACTTTGTTTCCATTTACAAACTCAGTTCTAATTTTTGGCAGCATGTTTTCAGTTGGTACCTGCCAAAAAATAATTTATTTTTTTGGAAATATTTTGAGAAAACACTACATTTCTCATATGGGTCTGCTTATTTGTGGAGAAATGACTGCTGTGAATTTTCAATTACATTTAACATAGACTATAAAAATATATATATAAATAAGGACAAAATGAATTTGAAATTTAAAATCTTTTACCTTACTTTTCTTTTTATTAATATATAAAGAAACATAGCCCTCTAATTTTTATGTGATTATAATTTGAACTATACATATTTTGTGTACTCTTTTATGAGAGAAAGAGTCGCTCAATCGAATTAATTACTATTATTTTAAATTTTATATTATAAGCATAGCCATTTTCACAGAAATTTTTGGGCTAAAATAAGAGAATTGAAGAGTTAATGTGTTGTGTGCAAATATAGTTGTGAGAGTGGTGTGATTTTACAGAGTTTTTTTTTTCTGGTCTCTTGTGAACATTTTGGGCCTACATTTTCTTTTCAAGACGACAGCCGTGTTGGATACGAGTCTTTGAGCATGGTGGCTATGAAAACACTGGAAGTAGTTGGAAGAATGAAAGGAAATTCCGTTGTAGACATTTATATACACGTTAGGATGAAGAGACCAATTTTGATATCACAAGAACGACTGCGATTGTATTGTATTTTAACAAAAAAATCAACTATTGAATTTGTATTGATCCATACAATTTCAAACTTATTTTTAACATTTTGTGATGTGTTGTGAGGACCTCAGGGTGGTGATAGAGTTGTAAGTTATAAATTCATAAACCCATTAAAGGAGAATTTTTAACCTTCATATTATGTCACTCAAATTGACTATAACTCTCCATTTTGTTCTTGTAACTCTAAAGTTCAAATTCAAAATTTATAATTACAGTATTAAGTGGTTATGAAATCTTCATAAGTTCAATATTTCTTTGAAAGGAAAAATTTTAAAAATTGGGAGGTGTTTTGTTTTGCTAGAGTCCCTAAACTCAAAATTCTTGCTATACACCATCTTGAAAGGATTAGAGAGTTTAGAAGTCTTTGCCGGCATTCAGAAACAACAACAAAAGCAATAGTAAGAGATTGGTTGTTCATAGCTTCCACACTTAGTTTCTTCAACGTTAAAGCATGCCTTGGGATTGCTTACGAGAGTACCATGATTCAGGTGTCTGTGATGCTCATTAGTTCGAGCATGAGCTGGGAGTTCATCAGCTGACTGTGAAATGTTGAAGAGAAAAGAGCTGGTTAATTTATAAGTTAGCTCAGGTTGTTATTGTTTTGTTAATGAGAATTTTAATCAGTTAGAAGAGCTGTTTCCATCTTTAATTGTATCATTAGTTAGTTTAGAATTTTCCTGAAACTAATGCTAGTATAAATACTAAGTCGTCTTTGATTTCGTAACTTTTCAAAATAGAAAATCAGCAAATAAATCCTCTGTATTTTCTCTGTTTTTCTTTGCAACCAAACAGAACATTTCAGTAGCTCAAATCCCAGTTTGGTATCAGAGCATTATGGCGATTGCTAATGCAAGCTTGTCCTTTGCTAATCTACTGCCACAACCTTCATTCAACTTTGTAATTCTCATTAAACTTAATGGATCTAACTATTTAGCCTGGAAATCTCAAGTATTACTTTCGATCATAGCTAATGGTTTAGAAGATTACATCAATAGTGCAAAAATCAGTCCTGAAAGGTTTCTACCTGGAGTGAATCAGAAATTGGTCACAAAAAATCCTGATTATATTGTTTGGAGAAGGCAAGATCAACTCTTGCCTGGCTGGCACCTTTCATCGATGAATGAATCAATTCTTGGTTTAGTTATTGGATGTAAATCAGCTTTTGAAGTGTGGCAAGCTTTGAAGAAGCAATTTGGCTCACAATCAAAAGCCAAAGCTCTTCAACTCAGGTTTCAGCTGCAATCAACTACGAAAGATTCGTCTTCAATGGCGGAATATTTTCTGAAAATGAAAAGTATAGCTAACAGTCTCACTATAGCTAGAAATCTGATTTCAAATGAAGATTTTATTTTGTATCTACTTGCTGGACTTGGATCCAAATATAACTCTTTAGTGGTTCACATTACAGAAAGAGGAGATGCAATGAGTATTTATGATGTATATTCTGTTCATCTTACACATGAAAGTTGATTGGAGCAATAGAACACGTCTCGAATAGCTGATATGCATGAGAGTTTTACTGCCAATCTATGTCAGACCAAGCAATTTCAGAAAAAAGGAGATGGCAGAGATGGTTTTAATCAAGGATATAGCTATCCTGAATCTGAACAAACTCATAGTTGAGCTACTTTATTTTAATCTTTATTTCATTTCAAGTACATATAGAAATTTCATCACAGTAATCCAACAAGAAGTTGTACCGACCAACTCTTTAATTATTTCTTGACATGCAATATTGAAATCCTGAACAAAATCAAATCAGCACGACAGATTTTCCCCTGGAGAAACGCCAAATTTGTTGCAATAATCAGTGTAATATCCAATACGAGCCTGAACTTTATCAGGTTGCTTCCCATTGCATTCCAGAGCACCATTAATTCTCTGAATTGTTTGCCCGAAACCTTGGTTTACAACTGAGTGCACATTGGTCATCCAGAACCACAAGGCAGTCTTGAACGATATAACGGGGTCGTTGGCCACTGTTTCCGGAGAATTCAGTCCGTCGAAGCCGATGGCTTGTCCGGCAGGTCCGTAGTTGCCGTTTCCGGTGAGCTGAATCGGTCCACGGCCGTAGTAGAACTTTCCAGGGACACATGGATACTGTGTGTTTGATGCATCACAGTATGCATTTGTTTTGTCAATCTCTTCTACGTAGCATAAATCTGCAACAGAAAAGTTAGAAAAAGATTAAATACACTAACATGTAACATTTACCTTGAAGAATGAACTTTTAAATCAAGTCATAACTTAATATGATTTCAGATAAAATCTTATAATATAATTCGAATAAGAAACTTACGTCCAGTTTCATGAGTGACATGAGCAAAAAATGCAGCAATCTCACGTTTAGACTCATCAGCAGAACCAGACCCAAATTCAGGGTAAGAATTGGCAGCATTGAGAAATGCATCTCTTGTGTAGAAACTCTTCCCCACACAACTCGGATCAGCGACATTCTTTATTCCATCAAAAAATTCCTGTGTCACAATGTTTGCCACAGAGCTTTGGCACAACACATTTCTAGGAATGGCCAAGACAAGAATTCCCAACAAAACAAAGGTTAGAAAATTCTTTTTGATGTTAAGCAAACCCATTTTATTTTTCTGAGAAATTGTGCTGGAAAAAGAGAAGGAATTGTGGTGTGCTATGCTAGCTGAAAGAGCTGGGATTTTATAGAGTTTGTGCAGGTCTCTGTGGCTCTTAGTTTTGGAATTTAGAATTGTCTTTCATTCATGTGCGTGTAGATTACGGTTCCAAGAGATCCAATTGACTTGTCAATCAAATAGAACTCCCAAAAAAGGAAAAAAAAAAAATGAGTGGGTTTTCTAGATATTGATATATCACATATACATTCTAACATCTATTAAGCTTTCTTGCTGATTTGAACTTTATTAAAGTAAATACATTTTTGTAATTAATAGTTAATTATATTATTATTATTATTATTATTATTATTATATGTCATAAAATTTTTAAAACTAAAATAATTATGTTCATATCAGCTCAGGTTCTCAACTTTTGTAATATGCAACCCATCTTTGATGCAATGTATATAGTATTTTTTTTTATGCTTTATAAGCAATTTAAGGATAAATTACCATAAGCCATGAATATTGTGAACATCTGAATCTCAATATTCCTATTGATGGATGCTGCAATAGTCAATTTCAAGTGTGAAAGGCTTGCATTTTCTAAGATATGTACTGACTTAATAATAATTCTATGTAGAAAATTTACGTTCTCATTCAAAGATAGCTCTAGTTTAAATGACAATAAATACCTTCACAAGGTAATAGTCTAACACAAGGGTGTCTAAATGCATAAAGTTGAATGCCAAGTCAAGCGGGCAACAAATTTTTAGCCTAATTAATTGATGCATTAAGTGCAAAGGCTTGGACAATTTCCAATATAATTTTTGAGACCAAATTGGCATACAAGATAAATATTATAGGAATTTTATGGTTCCGTGGTTATCTCATATAACATTATATGTGTTCATGGTTTCATAGAAATGCAATTTCTAGTCAAAATTGAACAAATTTTCTTCCTCCATTAGCTGCATAAATTGTGGCACGCCATCAGGTTACGTTCTTAATCTTCTAACCTATTAGTAATCATTTCTTTCTCCAAGTAAGATAGATTTCGTTAAATCCATTATTCCATCGTATACTTTGCAACAGGAAGAGTAATATCATTTTTTTGAAGCACTTTGTACATACAACTATTTTTACTAATTAATTTGATCAGGATAATAGGTTATTTTGAAAAAAGTAAGGATTTGGGATATTAGGTTACAAAGCACAGGATAAAGGTCATTTACTCTTTTATATAATTTATAAAATAATATCATTCTTGTAACGTTAAAATCACTCGACATTAGCAAACTTCCTTGGATGTTAGGCAATTGAAATAGTCATCCTAGACAAACTTTCTGCACATTTTCTTCAAGAAATTGATGTTAGGATTCCAAGTATCTAGTAAGGTTAGATGTTTCATGTTCTAAGCATTTTCAATTAATAATTAAATTTTTTTAAATATGCAAATTTATCGTTTTATGTTAAGACATTATATGTTTGTAGGTTACAAAAATTCCAATCCTGTAACTTTACAATCACCCGACGTTAGGAAAGTTCCTTTAGTGTCAGGCAATTGAAATAGTCATCGTAGAATATATCTTTCAAAACGTTTAGCGCAAGGAGTTGCTAATAGGATCCCAAGTGTCCTGCAGTGGCTATGCTTCCGGATATTAATAAAAAGAATTGTACATATTTTGTGTACTATTTTACGATGAATCGAATGAATTACTATGGTTTTAAATTTTATATTATAAGTGAGACACTTGTACATCTATTATTCGGTAATTAATTTTCTAAACAAGTTTATAGTACACCGAATACTCCACTAATATAAAGTAATATATACATTAAAGAAATACCCATTTTCAAAAATAATATATTTTTTCATATATATATATATACACACACGTATATTTTCAATTTTCTATCACATTAGTATTATTTATAAAAAGAAAAAAAGTTAAAAAATAAATCAATAGTATCATGATTTTGAAGATATATTTTTCCTAAGAAAATCTAACTGATTATGATAAATTTGATTGCAATCGTTGCCATACCCATAATTTAATTAATGACTATTGAAAAAAATTAATTTCTCTCTTTCTAATCACACGCTACATTTATTACAATCATTCACATGATTTTAATATAATTTTAAATAAAAAAAGCATTTCTAAATATATTCAATTATTCCAAAATATATATATATATATATATATATATATATTAATGATGTGTGTGTGTGTGTGTGTGTATCTTTAATGCATTCTAGAACTAGAATTATTCTTAATCAATTTTCTTTAATTTTTTTTGTTCCACTTAAGATACAAGTTAGCATAACATAACATACATATAATATAATATGTTTAAAGACTTGAAAAAGTCTAGTCAATATATAACCAATTAACTTAATTTCCTTCTCGAATAGTTGAGCAATCGATTTTCTTAACAGTCTTCTAATCATTTTATTAATTAATTTATTTAATATATCAAATATCATATTATTCGCCACGCAATTAATTTGATGAAAATGACTTCTTCTTTTGATTAGTAAAAAATTTACAACTGTTTTATGCTTTACACTTGGAAATATGAAGATTAAACAAGTGATTAATTTCAACTACAGCGTTTGATCTCCATATAAAACAAATAAAATTTTTTGAGTACTATTCTAACATTGTATAACTTTAAAGGCAAGTTTGAAATTGTCGTTGGAAGGGTTAAAAGTGATTTCAAACAATTAAAAGTCGTTTTAGGTGTTTGACAAATATTTTTTAAAATCACTTTTGCCAAAATCAGATTTTCAAAAGTAGGAAAGAAGTTGTCATTAAAATTTCAATTATGATTTTCAAAATAATTCTATATAACTTTAAATGGGAATATTTTCAAATATTTCTTTTAAAATTTAGCAAAATTATACATAAATATAAATTTTTATATAACTAACATGAAGCATCCCTTAACATTAATATTGTTATATTTTACTATTAATTAATTAACTAAAATAACTTTATATGTATAATTTTGATATTAGTTTGATTTTTCACATAGCCATCCTGTGATTTAGAAAACTAACAAAAAATAATTCTTAAAATTATTTTTTCTATTTTAATATTTAATTTAATTTAATTTGAGTATTTTCAAATATCTACTTTGAGATTTGTCAAAATCACATATTAATGCAGGTTTTTAAAAAATTAACAAAAAGTACTCCTCAACAGTAAAATTATTATTTTTGACCGTTAGTTGACAACTAAAATAGTGATAATGACTAAAATAATCTTATATATAATTTTAAATATTAGTAATATTATTTATATACCTCTTTTAAATTTTTAAAAACTAACATAAAGTATTTCTAAAAGTTATTTTTTAGATTTTAACATCTCATTTAATTTAATTTAATAAATATACATAAATTAGTTGCTAAATAGGACAATACCATAAATTACTTTCTTGTTTACAAATATAAACCATTTAATTCAATAAACATATATAAAACTATAATATATGAATATATACAAATAGATATTATAAATTATTTATTTATATAAAATTATTTTAACTATTGCAAAATATTTTTGTAATCATTAAAATTAGTTAAATCATAAATTTTTATTTTAAAAAAAGAAAAAGAAACTGTTTATATACAAGCATATAAGCAGTTAAAATACTTCTATACAAATAATTAATTTATAATACTTATTTGTATATATTTATATTATATATTTTATGTATATTTATTAAATAATAATTTATATTTTCATACAAATAAGTAATTTATAATATTGTTCTATTAAAATTGATATCTAATTTATATATGTTTATTAAATTAAATTAAATTAAATATTAAAAAATAATTTTCAAAAGTATTTTCTGTTAGTTTTTGAAACTTCATGGAAGATATATAAAAAGTATTACTAATATTTAAAATTATATATAAAGTTATTTTAAATATTTGACTATTTTAGTTAAACAAACAATAGTTAAACATAAAGATTTTACTATTGAATGGTACTTTCTATTAATTTTTTAGAATCTTGCATTTATATACAATTTTTCCAAATCTCAAGAGAGATTTTTGAAAATACCAATTTAATTTAATAATCATACATAAATTAGGTACTAATTTTAATATGATAATACCACAAATTATTTAATTGCTTAGAACTATAAATCATTTACTTTAATAAATATATATAAAATTATATGATATGAATATATACAAATAGGTATTATAAAATGCTTGCTTGTATATAATATTTTAGCTATTGTAAAATATTTTTGCAATCATTGAATTGTTTCTATCATCAAATTAGATATGAATAACTTCATGGTATCGTCGCATTAAAATTTGCACTAAACTTTTTGTATGATTATTAAATTCAATTAAATTAGATGTCAAAATATAAAAAATAATTTTCAAAGATACTTTCTATTAGTTTTCTAAATCCTAGGAGAGTTATGTAAAAATAATACTAATATCTAAACTTACAAATATAAAGTTATTTTAATTTTTTATTATTTTAATTAGTCAACTAACTATCACGCTTTAAATTAGAGTAAGTAATTGTTAAGTTTAAAAAGTAAAAATTTTAAGCTAAATGTGTCAAAATTTTTATAAAAAAAAAAGTCAAAAGGCAAAAAAGTATTCCAGAGTCTTAAAATATATTTAAAAATAATAATAATAATAAAAATAAACATAAATATAACAAAACCTCACAAAAACATACAAATTCCTGCTCTATTTTTAAAAATAAATAATTTAAATTATAGCGGTCCATATAAATCATGCATTATTATATAGTTAAAAATCTGATAATTTAAGTACAAGTCAATAAAAACATACCAACTAACCAACAACTACTTAAGATATCTCTTAGTACCCTAGTGTGTTATTTGCTTCTCAATATCCACCGCACGCTAAAAATATTTTTGAAAGAAAAAAAAGAAGAGATGAGCAAAATTATGATGCTCAGTAGGAATTTTACATCACTTACTTAAGTTGATTTTATAGAAAAATCTGCATAATTAAATTAAAAATTGTGCATGGCCAATTTCAATAAAACCATCAATGATACTAAAGTTGAAAATTTACACTTTATACAAAATATATACATATACATACATATATACACACACAAAAATAAAATAAAATAAGTGTCATCAATTTAATTTAAATCAGTTAAGTATCTAGTAACGTTACATGTTTCATGCTCTAAGCATTTTCAATTAATAATTGAAATTTTTTAAATATACAAATTTATCGTTTTATGTTAAGACATTAGATGTTTGTAGGTTTCCTGTAACTTTACAATCACTCAACGTTAGGAAACTTCCTTGAGTGTTAGGCAGTTGAAATAGTCATCGTAGAATATAACTTTCAAAACGTTTAGCGTAAGGAATTGCTAATAGGATCCCAAGTGTCCTGCAGTGGATATGCTTCTGGGGATGCTACTTTGTTTCCATTTACAAACCCAATTTTAATTTTTGGCAGCATGTTTTTAGTCGGTACCTGCCAAAAAAATAATTCCTTTTTGGAAATATTTTGAGAAAACACTACATTTCTCATATGGGTCTGCTTACCTGTAGATAAATTACTACAGTGAATTTTCAATTACCTTTAACATAGACTATAAAAAATATATCTAAATAAGGACAAAATCAATATGAAATGTAAAATCTTTTACCTTACTTTCCTTTTATTAATATATAAAGAAAAATAGCACTCTAATTTTTATGTGATTATAATTTGAACTATACAAATTTTGTGTACTATTTTATGAGAGAAAGAGTCTATCAATCGAATCAATTACTATTATTTTAAATATTATATTATAAGTGAGACACTCGTACATCTATTATTCGATAATTAATTTTCCAAACAAGTCTATAATACACCACAAGTAATACTATAATAATATATTGGAATATATACATTAAAGAAAAACCCATTTTTAAAAATAATATATTTTTAAATATATATATATATATATATATTCAATCTTCTACCATATTAGTATTATTTATAAAAAGAAAAAAGTTAAAAAATAAATTAATAGTATCATGATTTTGAAGATATATTTTTCCTAAAAAAATCTAATTGATTATGATAAATATGATTGCAATCATTACCATACCCACAATCTAATTAATGAATATTGAAAAAAAAATTAATTTCTCTCATTCTAATCACATGCTACATTTATTAAAATCATTGACATGATTTTAATATAATTTTAAAATAAAAAACACGTTTCTAAATTTATTCAATTATTGCAAAAATATATATTAATGATATATGTATATATATATATATATGTATGTATCTTTAATGTATTCTAGAACTAGAATAATTCTTAATCAATTTTCTTTAATTTTTTTTTTGACTTAAGATACAAGTTAGCTCAACATAACATACATATAATATAATATGTTTAAGGACTTGAAAAAATCTAGCCAGTATATGACCAATTAACTTAATTTCCTTCTCGAATAGTTGAGCAATCGATTTTCTTTTTCGTTAATTAATTTATATAATATATCAAATATCATATTATTCTCCACATAATTAATTTGATGAAAATGACTTTTTCTTTTGATTAGTAAAAAATTTACATCTGATTTATGCTTTACACTTGGAAATATGAAGTTTAAACAAGTGATTAATTTCAACTACAGCGTTTGAACTCCATAGAAAACAAATAAAATTTTTCGAGTACTATTCTAACATTGTATAACGTTAAGGTAAGTTTGAAATTGTCGTTGGAATGGTTAAAAGTGATTTCAAACAATTAAAAGTCGTTTTAGGTGTTTGATAAATAATTTTTAAAATCACTTTTGGCAAAATCAAATTTTTAAAAGTAGGAAAGAAGTTGTCATTAAAATTTCAAATCTGATTTTAAAAATAATTCTATATAACCTTAAATATAACTTTAAATGGGAATATTTTCAAATATTTCTTTTGAAATTTAGCAAAATTATACATAAATATAAATTTTTATAAAACTAACATGAAGCATCCCGTAACATTAATATTGTTATATTTTACTATTAATTAATGAACTAAAATAACTATATATGTATAATTTTGATATTAGTTTGATTTTTCACATAGCCATTTTGTGATTTAAAAAACTAACAAAAAATAATTCTGAAAACTATTTTTTATATTTTAATATTTAATTTAATTTAATTTGAGTATTTTTAAATATCAACTTTGAGATTTGGCAAAATCACGTATTGATATAAGTTTTCAAAAGATTCACAAGAAGTACTCCTCAATAGTAAAATCATTATTTTTGACCATTAGTTGACAATTAAAATAGTAAATGACTAAAATAACCTTATATATAATTTTAAATATTAGTAATATTTTTCACATATCTCTTTCAAAATTTCAAAAACTAACATAAAATACTCCTAAAAGTTATTTTTTATATTTTAACATCTAATTTAATTTAATTTGATAAACATACATAAATTAGTTGCTAAATAGAATAATACCATAAATTACTAGTTTGTTTACAAATATAAATCATTTAATTTAATAAACATACATAAGATTATAATATATGAATATATACAAATAGCTATTATAAATTGCTTATTTATATACAATTATTTTGATTGCTGTGAAATATTTTTATAATCATTGAAATTAGCTAAATCAAAAAATTCTTATTTAAAAAAAAATTACTTGTATACAAGCATACAAGCAGTTAAAATACTTATATACAAATAAATAATTTATAATACTTATTTATAAATATTCATATCATACAATTTTATGTATATTTATTAAATTAATAATTTATATTTTTATACAAATAAGTAACTTATAGTATTGGTCTATTAAAATTAGTATCTAATTTATATATATTTATTAAATTAAATTAAATTAGACGTTAAAATATAAAAAATAACTTTCAAAAATACTTTCTGTTAATATTCGAAACCTAAAGGAACATATATGAAAAATATTACTAATATTTAAAACTATATATAAAATTATTCTAGTCATTTGGCTATTTTAGTTAGTCAAATAATAATCAAACATAAGGATTTTACTATTGAAGGGTATTTTTTATTAATTTTTTGAAAACTTGCATTTATCTATAATTTTACCAAACCTTAAAAGAGATTTTTGAAAATACCCCTTTAGTTTAATAATTATACATAAATTAGATACTAATTTTAACATGATAATACCATAAATTGCTTAATTATATAGAATTTTAAATCATTTACTTTAATATATATATATATATATAATTATATTATATGAATATATACAAATAGGTATTACAAAATGCTTGTCTGTATATAACATTTTAGCTATTGTAAAATATTTTCGCAATCATTGAATTGTTTCTATTATCAAATTAGATATGAATAACTTCATGGTGTTGTCCTATTAAAATTTGCACTTAACTTTTTGTATGATTATTAAATTAAATTAAATTAGATATCAAAATATGAAAAGTAATTTTTAAGGATACTTTTTGTTAGTTTTCTAAACCTCAGGAAAGTTTTGTAAAATAATACTAATATCTAAACTTACAAATATAACGTTATTTTTATTTTTTATTATTTTAATTAGCAAACTAACTATCACACCCCAAATTAAGGTGAGTGATTATTAAATTTAACAAATCAAAATTTTAAGTTAAACACATCAAAGTATTTTTAAAAAAAATTTCAAAAGGTGAAAAAGTGTCCTGAAATCTTAAAATATATTTAAAAACAATCATAAGAAAAAAATAAAAATAAATATAACAAAATCTCATAGAAATATGCAAATTTCTATTCTATTTTGAAAAATAAATTATTTAAATTATAGTAGTCTATATAAATTATGCTTCATCACATACTTAAAAATATGATAATTGAAATACAAGTCAATAGGAATATACCAACCAACTAACAACCAGAAACTCGTTCATGTTATCTCTTGATACCTAAGCATATTGTTTGCTTCTTGATATCTACAACATGCTAAAAATATTTTTGAAGGAGAAAAAGAAGGGGTAAGCAAAACTACAGTACTCAGTAGGAATTTTATATCACTTATCTAAGTTGGTTTTATCCAAAAGCCTGTATAATTAAATTAAAAATTGTGCATGCCCATTTTCAATGAAACCGTCAATGATAATAAAGTTGAAATTTTACACTTTATGCAAAATATATACATATACATATATATACATGCGCGCGCGTGCACAATTTAAGAGCATGCTACATGATTTATTATTTCATGGGTTTATTCTTCTCCTTATACAAAATATATACATATACATATATACACACGCACTTATTAAGAAAACACGCGTTTTCTTCTCTTTATTATTTTAAGTGCACGCTACATGATTTATTATTTCACCAAGAAACTCCAAATTTCTTGGTGAAATTGATCAGCAAATTAACAACTTAACAAGACAGATTTCCCCCTGGAGAAACACCAAATTTCTTGCAATAATCAGTGTAATACCCGATGCGAGCCTGAACTTTTGCAGGTTGCTTGCCGTTGCATTCCAGAGCACCATTAATTTTCTGAATTGTTGCACCGAAACCTTGGTTGATAACTGGGTGAACATTGGTCATCCAGAACCACAAGGCAGTCTTGAACGAGATAACAGGGTCTTTGGCCACCGTTTCCGGAGACTTCAGTCCGTCGAAGCCAATGGCTTTTCCGGCAGCTCCGTAGTTGCCGTTTCCGGTGAGCTGAATCGGTCCACGGCCGTAGTAGAACTTTCCGGGGGCACATGGGTACTGTTTGTTTTGATTGTCACAGTACCTGTTCGACTTGTCGATCTCTTCCACGTAGCACAAATCTGCAGAAAGGATGAAAATATATTTCTTAATTTTCTCCTATATTAGTTAATAAATATTATTAGTCATCTAAAACTAGCAATGAAGCGAATTACTGCATCCGTGCATGTTCATGTGTTGAACTTCTTATGCAAAGGAGAAGAAAAGAGGAGAAAACTTACGTCCAGTTTCATGCGTGACATGTGCAAAAAATGCAGCAATCTCACGCTTAGAAGCCTCAGCAGAACCGCTACCAAATCGAGGATAAGCCTTGGCAGCATTCAGAAATGCATCTCTTGTATAGAAGCTCTTGCCGGCGCAACTCGCCGCAGCTTGATTCTTTATGCTATTGAAGAATTGGGGCGTTACAATATTGGCAACATTTTGACACATAACATTGTTGGGAATTGCCAGGGCAAGAATTCCCAGAAGAGCAAAGGCTACAGGGTTGTTTTTCATGGTAAGCAAAGCCATATTTTTGAGAGGAAGTTCAGTGTAAGAAGAAGAGAAGCAATATTTTGTGTGATGTGCAAATGTTAGAGGCGAGGGGGGTTGGTATTTATAGGGTGAAAAGTGAAGGTTGATCAATTTGGAGATGGAATTAATGTTGTTAGCTGTTTCTGGAATTTGGGTTTTGTAATGTGGGTAAACTGTTGGCTTGACTTGTCAAAAAATAATAAGAGAATGAAAGAACTAGATGTCTTTTCATCTTACTTTTTAAATATTTGTGAATGGTAAATAATTATAATAATCAATAAAGGAAAAAACTTTATGCCACCACGCTATGATTTTAGTTTTTATATGAATAAATATGACATTTTAAGTTTGTTATAACCTCTGATATTTGGTCTAAAGGCAATAATAATCCTACAATCTAATGTTAGAAATTTAAAAGGGGAAAAAAAACAGTGGACACTAAAATAATAACTTGAAATTTTCACTAAACGTGTTCTTCTTCCTACCCTTTGTATATTATTATTTTCACTAAAATAATAATTAATTCTAACAATTAATTAAAATGTATTATTTGAGGTGAATGATATTTTATCCTTTGTATATAATACAATATCCAATCCATACATATCTTGAAAAGTCTATTCCCACATATTTTAACTTAACTTTCTTTTCTCGATTAGTTGCGTGATTGTTTCTGGCCGTCAAATGATCCAACCGAGTCTTTCTCCCTCCTTTCTCCACATAGTTTTATGTGGATAATAACATCCAACTCCTTCATTTTTTGTACTATTACAAATAACAATATAATTTATTTTTTTATTCGGATAAGACATTAGCTCTCCTTGAAATGACCGAATTATTCATTTAGTACTGACTTTTGACAATCAAATTACAAGAGTGTTGCTTTGCTTAACACTAAAATATATTTCAACCACTTTAGTAAAAATAAGGAACTTATTACACACAAATAAACTTTAATTGTATCGAATAATTCCACAATTCTTTATAAAATAAATAAGATTATTGTTATAACATTGAATTTTTTCTGTAATTATGTAATAATATATCACTAAATACTAAAAAACCTTTCAATTACCTTAAAACAAGTCAGTGTTGAGGACCAATTTCATACAAATGAATAAAAATATACTAGTAGTTGTGAAAACATAAAAAATAGGAACCCAAATGTTATTATGGAGAAGATACACGACTTTGTGTAGTTTCTTTTGACAAGTTCAATGATTTCCACACAAACCATCAACAAACAGTGTCTTATTTGTTGATATGAAGATAGAAGTTATCTTTGCCGGATTCGGACAGGCCTAAAAAGGCAATGGATTTGAAACTTGAAGTCACTCAGGACTTTCCTTCATATTCTCCAAGTTTCTAAAAATATTGTTTGGATTTTAGTAATGAGAGTGATTAAGCTAAAGTGAGAGCAATAAATTCAAATGGGCAAATAAGACTTTGTCAAATTTCATTCAATTCAGTCTTCAAGTTATCGGTGTTTTGGAGTCAAGTCTTTCGTCTGTGGGGTTAAATCTAATTCCAGTCTTCTTCTATCATTTATTTTCTTAACTAACTCAGTTACGTGCTGGAAATGTAATGTAATTTAATTTAATATTTAAGCTACAAGATTAAAATTTGAAATAGTCCTGAGCTTAGGTTTATGGCAGCTTTCTCAAAGTTACTATAGCAGTATAATATTATAAAAATTACCTTAGCGAGTAGGGAGCAAAGGAAAAGAAAATAAAGTGTTAGAAATTTTAAGAGAGAATTTAAAAAAAATAGCCACCTTTTTAACTCAATTTATTTATTGAAATAGTTATATTACTGTAATTTTTAACAAACTAAGCATAATAAATTTCCCATAATCAAAACTCAGCAAAATTTTGCATTTTTTATTTTTCTCCACGTTAGCACAACTGAAATAATTTATTTTGTTAGCTATAACAATTCCAAACTAAAAGACGATGTTTATAACAAATATTTTTCTGTAACCTTTTCGGAAAAATGGTATACCAGACAGGCAATTTATTTTCTAGGGCAGTCCCATTTCCTGCTTCATTACCCGGCTAAAATGAACTATACTTTTAACATCAATATCCATGACTGTCAAATACAGCTTTACGGCAAAACTGAAAGAAAGAAGTGCAAAATTGAAATCATAAGATTTGTGTCTTTCTTTGAAAGTTATTTCAAAATTCTAGAGATCATCGCTTGACAAGAACAGGTGCCGTGCATTAATGAATATCAGATATCAAGGCAGAGTTAGAAAAGCAAAGTGTCGGGAAGGCACGAGAATTGTGACCAACTGCACTGAGGGATTAGATCTGGAACAGGTTGCAGTTCTTTCTAGTTTTTTTATAAATTAACCTACTGACAGAATTCCCAGAACTACATAGTTCCAACCTGGCCAACCTAGCTCGCTCTGAAGAGAACAGTTCAATCCCGGGGCAGCATACTGCTATCTACTTTGCTTCTTTTCCCTAACCTGATGTTAGATTACTAACTTTCTTGCTTGCTTTCTCATTGTTGTACCCTCATGCCTTTCCGCTTCTACCAATTATGTATGGCTCTTGTGAAGAACTGTTGCCATGAATTTCAAGACCATGATAAGATCTGCCTAACAAAAACTCTGCTTCGGATTTAGCTGTTCCCTTGACAAGAGGATTATAATTTTTTTCTCGAAATTGCAGAGCCTTCTCTGTTTCGTTCGCTAAAGCAAGAGTTCCTTCCTTATCTTCTTCTCCATCTACTGTTTCTGCAACAACAAGTAGCTATCAAAAATACAATATCTTACCACAAATAAGATGTCCTTAACTGCATCTGTCACTGACTTGAAAACCAAGTTATGCACTGAACAATTAATTCAACAATTCGAGGAAAACTTCATTTCAAGGGACTCATTCTTTCGTATGAAGCAAAAGACATATGTACGAGACATTGCTAACAGCCAGTCAACCATGAACACAACATAGCTTTCAAAAACTCAACAACACACAATGTCCATTGCACTGCATCAAACTGAATGAGAGAGACATACCTTGATGGGCAACATCTTCCATGTATCCACCTTTAAGGAATGAAAACCGTACTTCTTCAGTCTGATCTACTACTTCAGATGGTTAAGAATTCATCACATCCCGAAAGTCCATCACATATGCTCCTGTCCATTGACTTCCTCTAAGGAAAGAAGATAGAAATTAATTCCAAACTTTCAAGGATGAAACTGCCATAAACACGACTGATGTCTTACGTTGTGGGTACTAACTGATTCAAACCCGTTAAGAATTTAATTTTTGTTTTTAACTTTGAACAATATTAAATTATACTTTTCAATTTAGTCCAAAAAACTATTTTTGTTTATTGTGATTTTGGTCAAAACATATACTTTATATGCAAATTTTGTTTTAAATTGAATTTAGATAGTTTCAATTATGCATATTATTTCAATTTATTATATACAAATTTAAATTCAATTTAAATGTTTAAATTTATGCATATTATTTATATTATATTATATGCATAGTTAAGATTTAATTATAATATTTTATTTTAAGCATGCAATTTATATTTTAGATATGTTAAAGTATAGTTTGTTTAATTTATGTATTTTTATATTATGCATACATTTTAAGCGATGATAATTAGTATGTTGAACTCTTCCAATAAAATAAATAAATAAAACTTAGTCAAACAGAGAAATGACAAATTAAATATTATTGTCAGATATAGTTGTAGTATTTTATTTGTTTCTAATTACTTGTCTAAAAAAATTATGCCTAATAAAGTTAAATTTTAAGTGGAACTACTTCTAACTTTTCTAGGAATTGACATACTGTGATTTTTAATTGAATAAATTATTCTTTATTTACCTGTATAATAAATGAAGAAATATTTTAGAGAAAATTTTTATAAATCATAAATATTATAATATATAGATATATGTATATATATTAAAATATCTAAGTGATTTATAAAAGTTTAACCGATTAAAGAATAACCACTACATCCCTAAGTTAGCTAAAACTTTATATTAAGTTATGATCATATATGATTTTAAGATATTAATTATAATTAATCATATTAGACGTGATAAATTTTATCCCACAAAAATTTTTATTATGTTTATATGATTATTTATGATAAAATATTGTATTATTTTTCTTTATTTGCCCACAAAAATTAAGAAATTAGATATAATGTAATAATTTTATCATAAAGATATGTAAACCTATTTAAATAAGATACTTAACCTACAGATAGTATTTTATATTATGTAATTAATATTTTAAGTATATTTTATATTGATAAAATATGATAAAATTTAAACCTTATTAAAATTTATTATAAATTTGTATTTTTGCAGTATCACAATCTATAAACATATTTGATATCAATTTAAATATTTCTAAACTAGTAAGAGATAATCATAAGACATAGAAAGATAAAGTATTGATATATTTAAAGTGGCATAAAATGAATTATTTTATACAGAAAGATGAACCATCATATATTACTAATGCTAGCACTCCAACATAAATTACACTTTATAAATGCTAAAAACAATCTAATCGCCCAGTGTAATATTCATAAAGACCAAAATTTTTACTAGTATACGTCGTTCAATTGCTTAGCATGATGATATCCGTGCTTTATTAAAAGCTATTGATAAATAGTTTGAGTTATTAGATAAAGCATTAACTAGTACCATAATTATGAAGTTCTCTACCATAAAACTCACCATCATTAGTGGTGTACTAGAGCACATCAAAAAAGTTAGAGCTACAAAGGCTCAACTCAAAATACTTGATATGACGATTTTTGAATTTTTTTAATGCATTATATTTTGAATTCATTTCCTTAACTATATAAAACCTTCAAATTTTTTTATAACACACATAAATTTAAGTGGTCTACTAAAAAATTGATGACCATGCGTATTTAAGAAGAAGAAAGGTTGATTACTAGAATAAGAGTGAATTCTCAAAATGATAGTGCACATTTGACAATGAAAAGAAAGAATAAGAAGAAAGTGAAAGCCAAAATACCTATTCAAGTTGAAATTAAGAAAAAAATCCAAATGTTTCTTTTGTAAGAAAAAATAGTATATAAAAAAAGATTGTATTAAATTTTAACAATAACTTATTAAGAAAGGTATTTCTTTTTAACTTGTAAGTTATAAATCTAATATAACTGAAAATATCATAACACTTGATGATTAACCTTAGTTTAACAATGCACATTATTAATATTTTGCAGAGCTTCAAAACTTAAGAAAATCAGTGAAAATTGAGTAATTTATCTATTCTAAAAATAAGATAAACTCAACACTGGAGGCTATTGAGACACATAACTTAATTCTCAAAAGTAATTTTGTAATAACATTGAAAAGAATTTTTTATATTCTCAATTTTTTTAGAAATTTAATTTCTATTTCAAGACTTATGCTATATGGATATTCCTTTAACTTTTCTTGTAATTCAATTAATATTTTTTGTAATTCAAAGTTTATTGGGAATGAGAATTGTCTAATGATCTTTGCTATGTCAATTTATAAAATGATGCTTGTTATAATACACTACATACTTGTACTTGTGTAAAAAGAAATGTTATAAATAAAATTTTTTTCTATGTTGTGGTATCGAAGATTATGACATATCTTTATAGAAAGAATCAAAAAATTAGCAAGTGATAAAATACTTAATATTTTATATTTTACTTAATTTGAGATTTGTGTGGGCCATTTAAAAGGTAAATAGACCAATAAGCCAAAAAAAAAGCTAGAAATTATACATACAAATATTTGTAGTCCTAATATAGACTTATATAAATATAAGTATTTTATAACTTTTATTAACGATTATTCATGATTCATGTAACTCTACTTACTGAATACTAAAGATTAAGTATTAGATGCTTTTAAAATATTTAAAATTGAAGTAGAGAAATAATGAAGTAAACAAATAAAGATCATGAGATCTAATAGAGATGGTGAATACTATGATAGATACACAGAGAATGGACAAGCACTTGACTATTTACAAGGTCTCTTCAAAAGTATTGGATTGTTACTCAATACATTATGTTCGGTTCTCCAGACTAGAATAGGGACATGGTGTAACAAAAAGAAAAAATTGAATATTACTGGACATGATGCAAAGTATGTTAGTAACTCTAAACTTCCTAAGTTCTTATAGATGGAAGCTCTTAAAATAGCTGTATACGCATTAAACTGGATTTTAATTAAGACTATAACTAAAATGTTATTTGAATTATAGAAAGGTTGAAAATCGAGCTTGCAACATGTACATATTTAGAGTTATCCTTCTGAAATAAGAGTTTACAATTCACAAAAAAATAAATTAAAACCTCAAACCATTCATGAGTATTTCATTACATATTCATAAATATCTAAAAAATATAGATTTTATTGTCCATCACATCACATTAAGTTTGTGAAATTAAAAAATGCTAAACTTTTTTAAAAACAACTTGACCAGTGGAAGGAATCAATTCCAGAATATAGTTTTTATGAATGATCATTTATAACTTTCCACTTTAGGTAGTAAAGTAATTATTATCAACAACATCCCTCTAATATAAATAGATGTTGATCAAATAATGGTTTATATTTAACCGAATAAAAATAAAATTTTACAAACTGATGATGTTTTAGTAAATTCAAGCTGTTGAACAATTAGTTGTACAACATATTTTTCAAGAAAGTGTTGAAACAACATTAAGAAAATTTATTAGAGCAAAAACATAATCAATTGATAGTGATTATATTGTGTATTTACAAAAGTCAGATTATAATATTAGAGTCATAAATGATCCAAAAATATTTTTGCAAGTCATATGTTATTAGCATTCTAACTTATGGTATGATGCCACAAAAGATGAGATGAACTCTATGTCAACAAATAGAGGTTGGAATCTTATTAAGCTACCTAAAAGGTTTAAACTCATAGAGTGTAATAGATCTTTAAAACTAAAAAAGAAATATTAAGCAACATTGAAAGATACAAAGTTAGACTTGTTGCTAAAAGATTCACTCAAAAAAAAGGAATCAACTACACAAAAACATTTTCTTCTATGTCTCAAAAAGATTATTTCCTTGTAATTATGGCATTAATAGCTCATTTTGATATAAAATTTTATCAAATGAATGTAAAAATAGCATTCCTTAATGGAAATCTAAAAGAAGAGGTTTATATGAAACAGTTTGAATGATTCTCTTCCAATGATGGTGAGGATTTGGTGTGTAAAGTCAAGAAATCTATATATGAATTAAAACAAATCTCTCAATAATGGTATTTAAAATTTCTTAAAATTATTTATTAATTTGATTTTGAAGAGAATATCATAGATTAATGTATATATTAAAAGATTAGTAGAAGTAAAATTTATTTCATTATTCTATGTGTAGATGATATACTATTTGTAACCAATGATAAATGACTTTTACGTAAAGTAAAACAATTTTCTTTCTATAAGATTTGATATGAAAGATATAAGTAAAGCATCTTATGTCTACGGCATTAAGATACACAGAAACAAATATCTAAGTATTTTATGTCTATCTTATGAAGCTTATATCAAGAAAATTCTAGAAAGATTTAAATTGAAAGATTGTTCTCTAAGTATAGCACTTATTATTAAAGAAGATAAGATCAATTTGAACTAATGCCCTAAAATAATTTTTGAAAAAATAAATAATTAACATTCTGTATACTTTAACTATTGAAAATATTATGTATGCTCAAGTCTATACAAAACCTAACATAGTTTTCACAGTTGGAATATTATGACGATATTAAAGTAACCCAAGAATAGATAACTAAAAAGTTACAAAGAAAATTTTGAGATACTTTCAAAAAACGAAAGATTACATAATTATGTATAAAAAGACCAACAATTTAAAAGTAGTTGGCTACTCAAATTCTAACCTTGTTGGATGGTTCCTCAGTTCATTTTTCTCATTAATTACCATCAAATAAGGATTAAAAGAGCTTGGAATATTTTTCTATCTATTTAAATTCAATAATAAACAGTAACGATAAGAGGAAAGCTTTCTTATGCTATTTAAGTTTTCGAAATTATTTTTAAAGCATAATTTTCTGTTTCTATGCTCACAAATAAAAATAAATAAAATTCTTCCAAACTAGAAGAGAGGTTTTACTAGGGTTTAACCAAGAAGTAGAAGAAATTTTCTTTACCTGCAAAACAACTCTATTGAATTTCCTACTGTGAATAAAATCAGCGGTACTAGCAATTTCGTACTTAGATTCGAAGTCCATGTCCAAACAGTACACCAATTTCTCTGTAAAGTCATTATGAAAAATGAAACAGGAAAGCAGAGAACAAGAGAAGAAATAGACGTACGTATCCGGATTGGGGCTAAAATGAATATTTAATTAATTTGTAAATTATTACGACATATTTGAGTATAGTTGATTTTTATTATTCGTTATTTATTTATTTTGACAAAGAAATTGTATATTGAGATTAAACTATCATAAAAAAATTTTATTATTGCTTTTATTTGGAATTTATTTAAAATGTGAGCCTTATATCAATAATTTCTTTAAAATATTTTTCTATTTTAGTAATTTTTAAGAGTAAACAATGATGATGATGATGATGATGATGATGATGATGATTATTATTATTATTGTTGTTGTTGTTGTTGTTGTTGTTGTTGTTGCTGTTGTAGTATTTTGAATTAGTAATTATTATTGTTTATTTGGTTTTAGAAAGTGATCCTGAAAAGGGAGTGAGAATGGCAAATGTTTAGATAATCTTCGATGGTATTGATTGCATTGGGTATGTTATAGGCTATTTTATTTTTAAAACAAAAACATATGATGTCTTATTCTTTTATTTTTAAATAAATATTTATAAAAATTCTATTTGAATTTATATTTATAAAAAAATTAAATTAAATTATTACGTCAAAATTTATTATTAAAAAATTAAATTAAATTGTTACTTTATACACGAATTATAAATATATATATATATATATAGTTAAATTTAATAAACCGTGCGTTTTGAAAAATAATTTATTTTTCCATAAATTTTAAGTTACAATAACAAAGTAAAAGGCATTATTTTGAAACAGATCCATAGCCAGGCTTACCGTTTACTAGAGTTGTGTGAGGGTTTGAGATTGAGATTTTCAATGGAAAAAGAATAAAATACTTCTTTAGTTGCCAAGAAAATTAAACCAGGGAAAACGTTGTTGCTTCAAAGTTGTTCGTATAGAAAGCTTATCATTTTCAACGGAATCAACTATTCACCTCAATTTAGTCAATTCATTCATTATTTTATTTGAAAAATAAAAAAATAAAAATAAATATCTTCAAAATTATACACTATAAATTTATCGGATTCAACCAGAAATAACCACTTTCATGTTTCATTAATTAAATAAGTCAAATATAATAGTTGTAGATAAAAATGTTCCCGTGGCCAAACTAAACATAATCTTTCTTCTTCTTTTCTCTCATTCTCTTATTTTGTAAATATTTTTCAACCAATTTTCGACAAAAGTTAAAGTTTATAAATCAAAAACTTTAAAATTAGCATTGCACACTTACTTTAGGTAAGTTTAATTGTGAGTTGTTGCATGTATGATTTGATTTTTTTTTTTTTTGTATATTTTTTTAGTTTAAATATGACGTTGGTTGAAGAAATATAACCGAAAATTTGAGATTTTGTGTTTGAATAAATGTTATTTTGCTTGACTAAGAGTTGTATATGTTCGTGTTTTTTTTTTAATTTTGTTTGGTTTTAATTTTTTTTTTTTTTTTGTATTGTGTTTGGGAGAATGTTGTGAAAATATAAGATTCATTGTTGGAAAATATGGTGGTGTTGCGGGAAATTTTGTGATTTGATCGTTTGAACTGTTATTTTGCTTGTATCAATGTCGTTTATGTTAGTGATGTTCATTGTTTTGTTTTAATTTATTTGGAAAAAGGTTGTGCTTGATAAACTTAGGAGGCTGTAAAATATATTGAAAGAGGTGGGAGATTGAAAGATATGTCGGAAGTGGTGATGGAGAACCCAAAGAAGACAATTCAAGTGGTAACCGAAATTGGACCAGTAACAATGTGTTGATAATATTTTGAAAAATTTTGTAATTTGTAAAAATATTTAGGGACCTATTTATCACATTTAAAAATTGTTTTGCTAATTTTTATAATATACAAAACTTTTTGGAGTTATTTTCAAATAATATTTAAATGTTGAGTATTTAGCACTAGGTCATTTGATTTTACACACCAGCATAACCAATTTTTTAAATAAAAAATAACAATTAATTTATGAATTAAACATTTGATTTAATAACCTTTTTAAATTATTGATGAATTTGCTGTGCCTATTTGAAATTATATTTTTATGTTATTCAATGATATTTTAACAAAATCAATCAAAATAGGCCGTTTAAACGATATAAAATTTTAAAAAAAAAATACATAACAAAAAGATGTTAATAATTATTTGGCAAAGTTGCCCATAAAATTTTCTTCAATAACTTAAAACGATGAGCCATTTACTTCCTCCAAATATTGTATCATATATACTATAATAACGTAAATGTATATAGTTATATAATTATAGTAATTATGCACATTTATTTATTCGTCACCCTGTATTATTAGTGGAAAATATTTAAAAGGATATCATTTGAAAAATTATAATCAAACCCAACATATATTCCACAAATGAAAAGTAATCGTAATAATACATTTACAAAACATCCAAAATCAAAAGCATCAAAAATTTTATACATATATATATATATATTAAAGATTCATATACATGTGTTGGTTATATTACAATATCTGCCATAACAAACAAAAAGTGATAATCGGACCTAAATCTATCGTATAATATTACACAATAGAAGTATCAATTTATGACTATAGACCTATTAACAAAAATCAAAATATAAAATTTCAAAAATATGATTAATATGAACTAAAATATAACGTGTTCTAAAATCAACATAGTTAAACTAAAATCGATATTTATCAAAAATGACATAAACGGAAGCACAATAATAAACTAACTTGCATAACAAAATTGGGTTTTAAAATAATTCTGTTATAGAATTAACAAAAAAACCAAAATTGTTAAATAATAACAAAAACATTCAAATTTAGATAGAATAAACAAAACCAATATATCAAAAGCATGGCTATAATGAACTATAATGTGAAAAAAATAAATAAATAAAGTTTAAATATTATTATAAAGTAACCCTGATATTTTTATAAATTATAAAATTTTTCAAAATATTATAAATAATTCCAAATACGCACATACTAGAGAAATTGGCTTCTAATTTTTGAAGTCAATTACAAAATGAAATGAGAATTAAGGATTAAAACATGCATTGGCAGGTTGATCAATGTGACTTGCTAATTGTGTACAATAATTTGCTGCTGGCTGCTCTAATTTTGCTCCACAGTCAACTTCCATCAAATTAAAGAGTATCATGGCATGATACTGGTGGTACGAAATCTGATAATAATAAATGCAACAATAAATCCATTGACTAATAACTTTTTTGGTAATATAAACATTCTGAAGTTCACTTTATGCATTAAATTAAGAAGTAAATAATAATTGACTTCAATACATTACACATGGAGTATACATAATTGGCTCCTTCTTGCCAATTTCGGCCCCCATTTCCAATTTTTGTTTCCTCCAAATTTCTACCCTGCCCCAAGTTGATCAAATTATTTTTGTTTATTTTCCGATAATTTTGAAGATAAAAAATTTTAACAACATTCTCTCAAATGCAATTTTTAAAAAATAAATAAATAAATAAATAAAATCACAACAACACCATATTTAAGGTAAAAATATATCAAAACAGTCGTCAAAACATACGTATTATAAGCAAAAATTTTAAAATTTGAGTTTGTCGAAAATATTTAATAAATTTAAGAGAACAAATGAGAGAAACGAGAGAGAAAAGGAAAAAAAAATTATGAATTAAATATAAGAGTATTTTTTTTCATAATTATTATGAATGATTTATTTAATTAATAAAATATAAAAATAATTCTTTTAATAAATTAATTTTTAAAAATAATTAATTTTAAAAAATTTTTAAATAATAATAACAAATAAAACTGGTATTACCTGCAAGACAACTCTGGTGAATCTCCCACGTAATGAAATCGGGGGTGCTGCCTATTTCCTAATTTGATTACAGTTACATGTCATAGACCACCAATTTGTAATACACTCTTTTAAAAGTTTAAACACAGAGAAGAAGAAAAAGAGAAAGGACAAAAGAAATAATTTTTGACACAATTTAATAAAATGGTATAAATTTAATACAAATTTATGAATTTAAATTAATATAAATCAACATAATTATTAAATAAATAAAATATAATTAATAATTATATTATATTTAAATTTAAATTTAAATTTTTTATTATATTAATTCGTTTATAATATGATTAATTATTTAAATAATTATATAAAAATTTTATTTTATATATTTTTAAATAATTTAATTATATTTATATTTTAAAAAATATTTAATTATATTTAAAATAAAATTAATTATTATATTATAATATATAAAAAATATATATTAAATAAATAATATAATTACAAATTATTTAATTATTTATTAATTATATCGTATTAAAATTTTTAATTTTTAATATAATTATTAAATAAATTAATTTTAAATTAATTTTTTTAATATAATATGGATATAATTTAACACTAATATTAATATAATAATTTAAATTATTATTTTTAAATCTGAGCTTTGTATACACCGACAGGCCACTTTTTTTTTTACGTTTTTCCAAAATTTCTATTATTGGATGCTCATAATTCGATTAAACATAATATAATTTATAATATTGGAACCGCAATCGATGTTTCGCGAGAGTTGCAGAAATTGCGGTGAAAAATAAAAAATAAATAAAATAAAATGTGTACGGGTAACCCGTACCCAGTGGAACCGGCATAAAAAAAATAATCGGGGTGGGAAATAGAAAACATATCCGGGTGAAGACGTTTGCGGAGTGACCAAGAATTGCGAAAATCATTCCTTCTCTATGTTTTTCTCTGTCGTTCTTCATCGCCAGCTACAAATTCTAGGGTTATTCTTTATCGTTTCAAAAGTCTGTGTAAGACGTACAAGTTCAAATGTTTTTTTTCATCCATGCATCAAATTCATTTTCTTGCCCGCTATTCATTAAAATTCGGATTTTTTTTTTTTAAATTTCAGGTTGATTTTGCGTGGGATTGACGATTGTTGAAGCATGAGTTGCATTCAGGCTACTGGTATAGGAAAACCTTCTTTATACCTTCCAGAAAGAGCGCAATTGAAACGCATACACTGTACGACACGTCCTTCGTTATATCTTCCGGATAGAGTGCAATTGAAGCGCCTCAATTGTACGACATGTCGAAGTTCGTTGAAACTCAATGTGGAGCCGCAGAAGAATTCCGCGCCTAGGGTGAAGTGCGGACGAAAAAACGCGGTTGTTTGCTTACTTGGAGGGAAAGACAAGTCTGGAGATGAGGTAAGAGAGGAGCCTTTGTTTTTGTATGTAGGGCTCTGTAAATGTGTTTTTGATTGTGATTAATGAATGCGTATAACTTGTTTGCTAAAAGTTATGAAAGAAATGATTGAATGTAATGATTGACATTTCCGTAGTCCTTATAAGCCTTTAGCTGAACAATTTGCTTTTTTTGCTGCCGTTCGTTCTCTTTTTTTTTTTCGCGGGATTTTTAAAAGGTTTGATGAAAAGTTTTGAGCGAGCTCTGTTTACGTCCCTTGTGCTTGGCAGTGATTGCATAGAAAGTTGGATTACACGCAAAGGGCTTGTGCTGGTTTTTGCTGTTTAAGTTCTAATGCTGTTAATTCTGAGAGCAATTTAGTACATAATTCTTGATAAATTTCAGATATTCATGATCACAGAATGCGTCATTATAGAGACTTTTTTTCTGAAGAGAATATATTTTTGCCTCGTTTGTCTTTATTTAGTCCTTTTAAATTATTTTTTCTGCCATTTGCAAGAGTGCAGTCATGCAATTCTTTTAATCGACTATTACATAGGGAATAATACGAAGACTAGCTTGTATGTGAAATGTGCAGTAAGGAGTCCCATGGAAAAATATTACATAGCTTTATTTGCAAAGGGCATAACCTGGTATTGGATGCTCTTATTGTTGCACTCGGAAAAACTGTTCACAGCTGACTTCTCTTTGTGTCATCAGGAAGCTCCTTGGAAAGGTTTCAGTAAAGCTATGGGAAATTTGGGTAAGGGACAGTCTATAGAGGATGTATTGCGGCAGCAGATGGAAAAGCAGGAATTCTATGACGGAGATGATGGCAAAAGTCCACCAAATCGTGGAGGTGGCAGAGGTGGTAGGGGCGGTTCTGGAGAATCAGAGGATGAAGGGTTTTCTGGCGTAATCGAAGAGACTGTGCAAGTGATGTTAGCGACCCTTGGGTTTATACTACTGGTAAAATGATCTATTTCTTTTAACCTTATTACTCCTCCAATTGTGTCTTTAGTTCACAGGTGCTATGCATATTTTGTATCTATTGAGTTGTGGTTGATGAGAATTGACAGAAAAAAGGTGCAAATAATAAAGTATTCATGCACAACATATTCAATACTGCCTCTGAACTAAACTATCAAGTATATATCTTCAATGACTGATGTTCTGCTTATATGTGTAGCTTAAATTGAAAAATAAAACCAAAATAATAATAATAATAATAAAGGTGACTTGAAATGAATTGGTATCAGTTAGCCAAATTTGTATAATTAATATCAGTGAACAATAGTGTGCATGTGGAAAGTGGGGTGTCATATTTTGTTGGGCAAATATGATATCATCTGTAGCAAGAATGAGAACTGGAAAATGACTCCTGCCTTATAGTAGTTGCATGATCCTGCAGTATCAATCACCAGTTTTTAATGAAATTGCATTTCAGGATATATTTTAGTGAAACACTTGTCATATCTTCTTTTTCTTCTTCTTCACCAGTTTTTAATGAAATTGCATTTCAGGATATATTTTGGTGAAACACTTGTCATATCTTCTTCTTCTTGTTCTTCTTCTTCTTCTTCTTCTTCTTCTTCAAATCCTTCTAATTTGAATGCATTTCATTCTTGTTTTTTGTTAATATTGCAAGTTTTGATGTACTAAGTGTCATATCTGCTTAATTGTGTCTATCATATGCATTTACTGTAACAATTGTCCTGAGAAAAGATGATTTACAGTGATTTAAGTTGGCCAAGTTGGAAACCAGCATCCCCATCCCATATTTATCATCATCTCACAATTTCTCACCTAACAATTCTGCTGCAGTACATTTACATCATTGCTGGTGAGGAGATAACTCTGCTAGTAAGGGATTATATGAAGTATCTTTCTAAAGGAATCAAGAGCAATCGATTACAGAGTACAATGGATGCATGGGAAAGGTTCTGGAAGGGGCCACGTGAGAAGGAGGTCGATGACAAGTATTGGTTGGAAAAGGAAATTATCAGAACCCCAACATGGTTTGACCATCCTGATAAGTATAGGGAGGTACTTAGGTCTTACATGGATTCACAAAATGATGATGAGTAATCTAATCACCTTAAGCAAATCATCTTCCTGTCCCAGCCTAAAATTTTTTTTTTTCCTTTTCCTGCTCATCTGGCATGTTGCGCCACTTTGGGGTGGAACTAGCATTGAATACTCCCATTTTTTTCGTTTTATTTTTCTGTGATAGTGACGAAGATCAATTTCTGATGTCATATTATTAGCTTAAAAGCATTTTTGTATAGCATTCTAAACTTCATTCTACATAGGATTTGAAACAAGCACTATAGGTTTTTGATACTAGGAAACTCTAGCAGACTCTGGCCTTCATCTCAGCCATGGTTTGCCTGGAGATGAAAACACGGCCTGAAGATATAGATAGTGTGATTAAAAATGTATGAAAGATTTTTCAGAGATGGCGATGAAGATCTGGTAGAAAGTTTCTCCCTGATTTTCCAATCCTTGTAAAAACGACTGTTTAAGCATAGTATGGTTAAGTATTAATATCTCTAAGAATAGTATTTAAATGTTTGTCATTTAATAGTAGCTGAGAATTTTATTGGGCATGTATAGATTATAGAAGGCAAAGTGGACTTTCATCCTAACTAATTGGAGCTGTATCGGATTGTACTCTGCATTAAATTTGTTCTTTTGAGTAACTGCGGCTTATTTATAGTCTTCAATTACAATCATATTGATTGACATAATCATATGATACGAATTTCAGAAAGTTTAATCACAATTCAATCTGCAATGGAAGAGTAATCAAAGAAAAAACATCTTTTAATTATTCAACATAATAGACAAATTAGTAAGAGAATGAAAATTTCATTTTGAAGGGGTACTCAAGCAAAGCCTCAGGGTGAGAACAACCCTTGGTTGGGTTATTTTTTTTCCTCTTCCTTGCACGTAAGAGACTACGTTGGATTCTCTTTTTAGTGATACGAGAGTAGATTCTTCTTAATTTGAAAGGAATGGGTAGTCAAGCAGTATTTCCATATTTGCTTCTTGTCTTCTTAATTTGACGGGTAATCAAACAGTATTTTCAGATATGCTACTAGTCGGGTAAAGGGGTAGTCAAGCAGTATTTCCAAATTTGCTTCTACTCGGATGGTTCACACCTTTCTCTTACACATGAAAGAAGAGATTTAGGTCTTTCTAAATAGTGTGGGAGTAGATTTTTCTTAAAATTTGAGAGCAGGAATGCTCCTTTGTAGGCGCAAATATTCAAACTGCGGTATAATAAATCTCATATAAAAGCTTATATTCTTAATCACGATAATTGCTCAAAACTAAAGGAAATTGACATTAACAAGTCGCAAACACAATTGTAGTAGCTATAAGGAAACCTTTTTTGGCTGTTGAGATTTGTGTAGACATCAAAATGATCGACTTGCAGGTCCGAGCATAAGTTGCTTGTAATTTCGTTGCTGATTGATGCATGAGAACAGCTCTTAGTGCTCATGTCATTGAAAAAATACCCACAAGAATGGTAAGGAATTACCCGTATGAAGAGATAACTGCCATTTTGAACATGACTCAAAATCAAGAAATGAACTAGTTGAACGGTCTAGATGACAAAAATTAAATCACTTTTGTCATCTCTGCAATAACTTTGTGATAATATTTCTTCTTCTGAATGGTCCAGGCTTATTGTAAATTTCAGCTTTCAATTACCTTCCAACATTCATCTTTATTTGACTAGGATAATCATATGGGTGGACCGACATGAAGACAATAATCATGCAACGGTCATTTCATTCGCCTACATTTTATACTAATTTCAGAAAATTCCACCACTAATCAATCTACAATGAGAGCGGCCAAAAACAAAAGATCTGCAAATTTTTCCCTAGCACAGGCGGTTTGCAGAATGCAAATCTCACCTTCATAGGGGCAGTCAAACAAAAACCCATATCCTTTCTTCTGAAATTGTCAAAACTGAACAAATCTTTTTCTCTTCTATTTTCTTTTTCTCTTTCCTTTTCAAAACAAAGACTGAAAGCAACAAACATGAAAATAAGTTTTAACGGTTTACGCTCAAGTGGATAAAGCCAGAGGAGACTTGTTCACACCTTCTTTGGCTTCTTTGTTGAACCCACTTTCCCTTCTCCATCCACAGCCTTTTTCTTCTCTTTTCTCTCCCTCTTCTTTAGAGCAGCCATGTGAGCCTTCAAAAGTGTAGCATAAGAAGCTTGAAAGCGCTGATGATCCTTTGCCCCTACCTTTTTGACAAAACCAGGAATTGCTGTTAGCAGGTGCTCATAAATGCATAAATGAAAATGGAACAACCATTTCTTCTCAAGGAAAAAAAATTTAAGAATTGGTTCTTCACCCCTACGTAATTCACTTTGTATAGGGAGAGTTAAGAATTTGTCCTCAAATTACATAATAGTTATTACAAGGCACAATATAAGTCAACAAAATAGGATTAAAACCACCGATATTACAAAGAAAAAATTACTTCAATCTGCTCTGCCTAGTTAGTCTTTGTGACGACAGAGGTTTTGGTAGTTTGGATTAGACAGCTGGATTTTCCATATGCTAAAAATCAAAACAAGGTTTACATGAAACGCCATCTAAGGGGGAGAGGAACCACAATGAGATGTTTTTAGAATAAAATTTAATGGTTGTAGGCAAATACAACTAAATGGTGAATTTCACCTGACCACTCCTTTCTGATGCCAATGTGCAGGAAGAAAGGGAGGCAGGAAGCACCAACATGTACGACACTTGAGAACCATGACAATTCTACATACTTCTCCATGAACAAGGACACTTTCACCCAAGACACTGGGCTTTGAAGGGATATAGCTACAACATTGTGATTATAATTTCACATGGATAGAGAAAATTTCTATCTCCTGGGAAAATAAAATAAAGATCATCGCTGGGTGGGTGGCGGCTGTGGGTGCTCTGTAAAGTATTCTCAACACTTCATCTACTTCTGAGGATGACACTAATGTTAAAACCCACTTAAAACATGAAAAATCTAAAAACATTATACTCAACCCTAAGAACCAAGACCACCAATAACTCCATAAATCTTTCATGACATTCCAGTCACCAGATTTTTCAAAGACCACAACCAATAGATAACATTTTTTACACATCTTTATTTTGAAGAGAAGAAAAGGAAAAAGGTATCCTTTGATATTGCAATTTCCTTTAATAATAATGTTATTAATTCTAAATGATTGCACATTGATGTGGTATTCCCTCTAACAATGCTAATAAGACATATCCCAACCCCAATATTCTCCTAAATAAATTATCATAACCTATTGCTATTTCTTATGAATAACCAATAACTAGCTTTAGTAAACAAACAATGAAATGGGAGGAAAAAGTTTAGTTGCACTCTTTTTTGGAATCGCTAAATCAAGAAAATAACAAACCTATTTCCCCTTACTATTCTGACATCTACTAACTATGTCCCCAATTTCTCTTCATGGCCAAAACCAATGCTCCTACTTCAGAGGGTTCTTTTATCACAGTCCAACTCCAAGAACCTAGTCTAACAACACTTCTCTTCAGCAGTATACCAGCATATATCAAGAATCCGGCTTCAAATTTTAAAGTGAAGTATTAGTATAAAAAAAAAATCCACATATGGACAGAGAATTAAATATCTAAAAGGGTGCGTAAAAAATTACCAGAATCAACATTAAAAGATCAAGAAGAGATAAGATAAATTGATGATCTTGAACCATTTTTTTCTGATGCGAACCTCTCCATAACGAAAAAACTCAGTCCTCTCAAAAATGTCACATAATGACCAAGCAACATGGTCCTATAAATTACCTACTTTAAATGCAAAGCAACGACAATTTTTCAGAAATGAATTTAAGTTTTCGCACTCAAACCATCAGAAAAATTACCTTTTTCTCATGTTCATGTCAAAATTTCTTCTTAAAAAATTCAAGACCTTATCTAACATTTTTTGCAAAATTTTTGAAGCAATAATATGGAGAAGAAACAAAAGGTCTAGTTTAAATCAGTGAGTTCTATCTATCATTCAGTAAGTTGCTTTTGATCATCGATTGAAAAATCATACACATTAGATAATCCACAGACAATTCATATAAGCAATTGATTATGCATTTGGGCATGCACAGACGAGTAAATACAGAAGGGAAATAAATGGGAAAAGAGAGAAACCGTGGTAGAAATCTTCTGTTTGCCATCAGTTGCACGAATAAGGCATCTATACTCAACGGCTTCTCCAGCGGTTGCCATTTTATTCCTTTGTGGTTTAGATTTCATTGACGCTAAAATTCACAAGAATTACATTCAACAATCAATAATGTTACACAAATAAACAACCCAGTTAAGAATTTTGATGACCCAATTCAGCTAAAATTAATAATAAAATGAAAAATGTCGAAATTACATCGTTTAAAGGTAACCCAAACGGAACCCTTCTCTCTGTTGCGCTCGAACATGCTCGTCAATTCATTTAGAAACGGATCCGGTTGCAGAAAACCCTCCAATATTAAACCAAAAAGAAGGAAAAAAAATTCAGCGATAATTTACATGAAAGAAACCGAAATCGATGACCCAGTAATATTTTCGATAGGGATAAATAATTTAGATTGAGGAAGGCGATTGACAGTTACCATGGCGAAGTTTATGATCTGCGTTGCCGTTGCAGAACACAAGTATATGAATCAATTGAGCGAGAGAATCAAAGCAGCAGAAACAAAAAGGAAAGAATATTAAGTAAGAGTTCATTTCATGGGCTACGGCCCAATGCCCAAAACTAGGGCTTTTCAGATTCTTTTTAATAACACACTGTGGTTCAATTTCTCTCCATTCTAACAACCATAAAGTTGTAATTTTGCTTAACTGGCACACATTTTCCCAGAAAATATACGAAATCTCGTTGGTTTTCTATTCTCTGCTTCTACACATCAGGAAAAACAGAAAACAAAAAGACATCAAATCCAGAAGACAAATCTGATCATACATAAAAGAATTCTTGGGCATTTTCACCCTACTGAGTATTAAACAAATTCTCCAAGAATCCAGTTAAAATTCTGGCAACTATAACAATTTCTGAACAATGAATTGCATTATCTACTTACAATACATATGCAAACTCTATCAAATTTATACTTTGGAATATAGAAACATAGATTCTGCATTATCTTATTCGCCTAGTGATTCAGTTCAATTATTAAGAGGCTAATCTGCTCGGAATGAAAGAATCAGAACCTTTTGCATCCACGCCGGTTATACAGATTGAATCCTTGAGCCATGATATGGGTTGACATAGCTGAAAAGGTGTCTAGTTTGTATAGAGTCAGACCATTTCTTTCTTTGAGAATATATTTAAGACAATATGCAAAATTTGGATGAATAATCATCATAAAATTCTTTAGTCTGTTTCCTGAATCTGAATGACAGCATTGAAGCTGAACTTTTCATCTGGTTCAAACAATTCTTCAAGATCTTCAAAGCTCTGCTCAACTCTCAAGTCTTTACTTACTTTTAGACTTTCCTGCATCAACAGAAAAGAAATGACAGAAGATCATGACTAAATACAGTCCCCATTAGTTTGGGTGCAAACAAATTCACCAGGGAAGCTTTAACATGCTACGAAAACTAAGATTTTAACACAGTTGATACCAGCATGAAAATCCAAATTTTAAAATTTCTACCGAGTAAGGATCAAATTTGCTAACTCTTATAAGAACAAACACATTAAAAAGATTTTTCAGGCACTAATTTGAATTTTATTGGAATTTATACATATCAAATGCATAAATTTGAACACATTAGAACACTCTCATACCTAAGCAATAAGCAAACATACAGTAGAGGAAGCATGTGAAAGGAAAAAAATTTAATGAATCTATAACAGGTCACCTTTTCAACATATTCAGCCACAGTGGCGTTGATTACTTTCTTGATGACTTCCTTGTAAACTTTAGTAGGTCCAAGAACTTCTAACAAAATGTCTCTTGGTATCTGCTTGAGACAACAAACAATCATAGAATTTGTTACCATATCGGCACTCAACAATATCAAAAGCAGCCTGAATGCATGCCAGGGGCCTGTATGTGAGTCTGTATAAATGCATATTGATATGTTTATGCTTATGTTGTTATCCGTATGCATCAGGACCAAGAATTTGGGTTCAAAACCCATAGTAAGAATATGTACATATTATCATTATATGAACTTATTTATATCTACAAATTGATATGTACATATTTTTATGTCATTCTTATGATGTATTATGTATGCATCAAGTATTAATCAGAGTCAGAGATGCAGTCGTTGCGAGACATGCCAGGATCCGGGTCTTTTCAAATCAAAACACTCAAAATGTTATTCCCACAGATTTACTAATCATTTCAAGAAGGAAGAAAAGGAAATCAAGGTCCCATCGCCACAGGTATACAAACCGATTGCAGCAGAATAAAGGGAGATGGGAACTTACATTCAGGGTTTTTCCTGGCAGCATCCAGATAGTTCATCAGATATGTCGATGCATGAAATTATCAGACAAAAAGGGTCAGTGATTCATTAAAGGAGGAAGTGTGTTAAAAAGATATTGCATAAGAATGCAATGACAATATACAAATACGAAGCTAAAAAAATGAATCGTGCCTTCAGAGGGACAGATTGGGAAATATGTGATCTAGCAGTTTTATTTATTACAGTTTAACTTGTACCCTTTATCAAATTTATAGTAATCTTTCAGCTATTCATCACATTAAATTGACTGCAAGTTTGGATGCTTAAAAGTATATGAATTTAACTTCTTCTCTTTACCAAGAAAGTCTAAGTCACAATTTAAGCTAGCTTGGCATTGAAGAAAAGCACATGTGCACAGTTTGATCATTTATGTGTTGCAAAAACCAAAGAAGAGAAGATTATCTCCATTATAAAATTATTCGGTGCATTAAAACATTACCTCCTTTTGCTCTTCGAAAGCCAGGAATTGGCTGTGCTGCAGCAACCATTTTGTCAAATACATCATCAAAAATTGCTCGTGTTTTAGCACCTGATACCTCTACACTTACCTAGTTACAAAAGAAAATATTTACTTGTCATTCCCTGTAAATGGCTTCAGACACCCACATACCAGTTTGGAATATCAAAGAAATATGTGAGGAACATAAAAATCATTCAGGAATGTCCCATATCAATAATTTTTCTATTTCAACCTTGAAGATCATTTTGACACAGCAAATATTTTAGTACCTTCAGCTCTCCACCCTCATTGGTGCTAGCAGTAGTAATGATAAAGTCTTCAAATTGAGAAGATGAAACCCCAACATCTTCCAAGCCTAATTCAAGTTAAACCACTTGCAGAAAATCTTAGTTGTAGCAGTAGGAAGAAAGTTATTTGTTATTTTTCTTAAGATAAAAAAATACAACTAGAAATAGGAATTAAAAAAAAAATCAGATATGAACCTGATAATACTGCAAAAACAGGTGAATAATAGTTATGACTCTTCCTGCAAGATAAAGGCACACTAATAAATGATATTGTAACTGGCGTCTGGACTGTCCTTCAGTTCAATTCATACTAAAACGTAATGTTTGAAAAATCAAAATTTCACAGCATCAGTAAAGCAAACCACAAACAATACAATATCATCATATCAGTGCCAAATGTACAGAAAGCCTCACTTAATTATTAAGTGAAATCTCTAAAGCAAAATTTAGATGCCCCATAAATCTTAATCAACCTATTGTGTTTGTCAAAAACTCTAAAACCAGGAAATCCTGCATTGTGTCTATTGTTTCTTTGACATTTCTAAAATGAAATTGATTAAAAGAAAAGGAACACGCAATTTTTTTTTTTTGTTAGGAAAAAAAAAAAGAAAAAGAAAGAAAAGATGATCTCATCCATCATTGTTGAATATTGGTTATTAGGCTGTTCACTCCATACTTACGCAGCCGACTACCATGCTTAAAACTATATAAATGACAGGAAGCAAAAAGGATTGGTATGGACCATCGTGTGTTAAAATTTACTTGAATTCGGACACTTTTTTTTTCAACTAAACTCTTTTTCCTCTAATATTGTATAAAAATCTGTAACAAGTACCATTTTCTCATCCTGAGTTAATTGGTAAAACCTAAAACGGTGTATAAAATCTCAAGCATTGATGTAGACCACATGAAGAGAAAAATGCATGATCTTTTGGATAATTTTCAGGAATGACACAATTACTTAATAATTAGCTGAAAAGCAGGTAATTGCATTCAGAGAGAAGCATTACCTTTTGAATAGTTTTTGAGAGTCACATCTCGTTTGAGACCAAAAACATGCTCTTTTGCAAGAAAGTTTAGGAATGGAAACATCTACATTTTGCCCGTGATTAACTATCTGGAAAAACAACATTTAAGCACATCATTAACCCAGAAAAAGAAAAATATGTTTCCTTTTTTTATGTAACATAAGTACGATTTTCAACTGGAAAATCTGTAGGTGTCAACGAAAACATGAAGAAAAAAGAAACCATAAATGAAAATAAGAAAATAAAACTTTTTTATGAACAAGAAAAAAAGTGAAATGGGGTAACAAAGGAGAGCAAGTTTTGGAAAAAAAATTGACAGAAATTTAAACTAAGAATCTATTAAAAGAAAAAAAAAATTAAACCCAGCTTTGTTATGAAAATTGCAATCTTCATATAAAATGAAGTGAACAAGTTGTAAATAATATATGAAATGGAAATTAGTGGTGTAAATTTGTATTAATTTACAAGTTATCGAAAATACATTTTGACGGAAAATTTTAAAATTACAAGAACTAATAGATTAAAGAGCAGCTTACTTTGGGGTTTAAGCTCAAGCAGAATGATTTAATGGCTATTTCCATTTTATCCGCTTCTTCTTTCTCAGCAACTTCACTATCTGATTAAACCGTTCGAATATTAAAGGCAGCTAAAACGCTGTCGTGCAGAGAAATAGAAAACAGGAAACGGCACCGTTTGGCGGGGAGTGATGTAATATAAACCAACGGAGCTATATGGATAGAGAACAGGAGCGAAGGGCAAAGTAGCAATGGCCTCAGCTTCAGTCACAATGACGATAACTCCTTTGAAATTTCAAGAAATTAAAGTAAGAAAATTTTCAATACATTTTATTAAATTTTTGCTCCGTAATTAGTAATTCAGAGTAGAAAATCGAGTGTGCAGATCTTAGTTTTTTTTTCTTGGTTTCTTTTTTGTAGTTGTTTTCTGTGAGGGGCTACCACAATTACATTTTTTGCCATCAGAATTCCGAAAAAAGTGTCAATTTCTTCAAAATTCGAAATCCCAGGTAAAAAAAAACCATGAATCAGAAACTATGAAGCAGACTATGTACATTATGCATGCATGTATGTAAAATACTCGTGAGATTATTGTCAGCGAGAGGGTTATGAGGTTTTACCTACGACAATATGTGATTACGCTTTTAGCGATTCGCGGATAATATATTGAAGTTGATGATATTACAAGTGATACATTAGTGTCAAATAAGTTAGCACACACTAGTTAGTGGCCTTGTTATCAATAAATTTCACTTATCTTATTTTAAGTAATTTATTTAATGAGAGACCAGTACAGATTAATTTATTTTTTTCATCGACCACATTGGTTGGGGAGGTTTTGACAAATTCTAGGATAGGTCTCTCCCAAATTTTAGACCATTTGAGAGGTTTTCGATCATTTTTTAGGACACCTAGGTAATTTTCTATTTTAACCAGAAGGTAGGAAAGGTCCGGGAAATTTGCCCTACAAATGTCGGAAAACATCTTAGTGAGAGTAGTATTTTTATGCATAAAAAATGAATCTTTTCTTACTTCCTGTTACTTCCCTCTAGTATGATATGGGCTTAATAGGGTATTTCTCTGTGTTTTCTTTTTTTTTTATAAAAATATTACTTTGTTTATGAGATCTGTTATAAGCATTGTGTTGTGTATTTGTGTCCTTTAAGGTTGGTATTATCATGCAATCACTGTACCAAAAGGTTCCCACATGTGTTAAAGCCAATACCTGCAGTTGATTCAGGTGAACTTAAAATCATACAATAAGGAAAACATTTATGTTACATCTTTTGTTTGCTTCTTTTGTTTGTGCAAGTTACTAAAGTAATTTGCTGCAAGGTGTTATAGGTTTAGAAGTGTCTATTACGGACCCAGAGGACTTGATAACCGTGAAAGATGCTAAGATAGTTGTAGAGTCTCAAGATGAAGACAAGATCCAGGTGTGCATTCTGGATTAACTTGTTTGATGGTCATCTGTAATGGTTTATGTTTTCATCATTATTTGCATATTGATAATATGTAGCTAATATCACAACATTGCACTTCTCATAATAGGGGAATATCCTCTAAGCATAATGCTACAAAAGGGTTTTTTTTTCTTAGAAATTTTGGATAATGTTGACAAGTCAAGAGTGTATCAATTGGTTTAATGATTTTTATGGTATATTATTGAATATCAGTTTCTGGTTTCATTTGGATCGTCATTTGGTAAATGTAACATTCAAAGTTTATATCTGAGTTCATAAAAGTAAAAGTAGATGATGGCAACTTGCAAAATCTTATGAAGTCCTGGGCACTACAAGTGATTTTCTTGCACACAATGTTCCTTCATTATGAGGAAAAAGATGGCAATCATCATTTCCCTCTCAGGTGTTAGCTGTTGGTTGTTGGTTTTATATCACCTTTATCATGATGTTAAGAGCAACTGTTTTGATTCTCATTATGTTCAATTGTCAGGTAAGAGTGGACTTGACTGGCAATGGAACGCAGAAGGTATTTGATAAGATTTTAATAAATTTGGCTCATTCAGCACCACCTATTCCTGGATTTCGCCGAGAAAAAGGAGGTAATTGATTGAAGTTATGTGTTTTACGAAGATTAGGTTGTTTGGGTTTACACCTTGTTTCTGTTTCTTCTCTCTATAACTTACACATCTATGGCACTGTATGAAGTTTCTAAAGTTCTACTGTTGATTCATCACACTATTGGTTCACTTTGATGCATGATCTTAACCTTTATTTGCCATTAGAAAAACAAAAGAGTATTAACAATAACCAATATGCTTCATTTATTAAATTCTTAAGCTTGTTAAAAGTGGTTGGAATACAAATCCATGGCACATTTGTAACAAAGTGAGTGTCTAATTTTCAATAATGAACTTCATTTTATTTTTCAGTTATAGAAATATTGTATCAATTGTATGCAGTCAAATATTCTTATCAAACTTAAATCAAAAAGATATTGTTCTTGTGAGCAATGATTAAATTCTTGCATATTATTAGCTCCATAGTTGATGGCAGTTTTTATCAACATCATTATTTTTGTTGAGATTTTATGAACACGCTTCATCTAGTTATCATCTTATCTAAGCCTAGTTTTGTTTCACTATTTCTACGGTTTGGTTGAGATCTTGAAAAGCTGTGCATGTCATTGATGCCAATATTCAAGTGCTTTTTGTCTATTTACAATGTGTACACTGTAACGTATCATTCTTTTCAAATTTCAAAACTATATAATTTCTCTCAAATACTACACTCCATATCAATATTCTTTAGATGGATGTTCTACATTTGATCTTGGGTGTGCAAAGAACTCTTTCCATGAAATAAACTCAATGGTGCTTGTAGATTAGTAGTGTATTATTCAATGGTCAAAAGAGCATGGTAAAGGACTTGATTGTTAGAAATTTATGGGATCATCAAATTGGATTATTTTCCTGTCAAACTCCATCAATTTGTTACATGCTGCATGCATGACTGCAGGTATATTGGTATTCTGTTTTGATAATAGAATTCCTTTCCTTTGGTTCATAGATTTTTGTTCTAGGCAGCCTCTGAACTTGTGAGTCCATGAATTCTAACCTTCTTAAATTTTGCATGTACGTGGGGTGCTACACAGGAAAAACTACAAGGGTGAGCATCCTCTAATCTTGGATTTACCAATAGATAGTGACTCGGAGAATTCATTGCCTTTGGTTGTATATTTAGTTTAAAAGTGCTGATTATTTTTATTCTTTGTTTTCATATCTTTCTTGACATCTTCAAATATAGATTTCATGTAACATGGCTATAACTTGTAATAGGGATCAATCCTTTCGATTTAGTGAAGTTCAGGAATAGTTTTACTTCTAATATTCTTTTCCGCAGTTTTTCTTATGAAACTTTCCCATCTTCTTCACCCGTGATTGTGATCAAACTATGAAATATGAAAATCTTCTTTGTGGACCAGTGTATTTCACATCGATTCCCCAAATTCCTCTATTAGGTAAACCTTTTTCTTCTCTATACAAGATGGCTGATCTTTTAATTTCCACAGGTTCCCAAGGACTTCCTCTTGCAGATCCTTGGTGAAGAGCGCGTAACCAAGTTTGTAATCGAAGAAATAGTTAGTTCAACCATGACTGATTATTCAAAGAAGGCCAGTCTTCATCACCCCTATCATGCATCTTCTGATTTACACTCAGTTGACCTTAAGGTTTTTTTTTCCTTTTTTGTTTTTTTGGTTACTTGAAACAGGAAAATTTGAAAGTGAAGGAGAAGAAAGTTACCACAACCCAGTCGCCAGCAGAACTCAGAAAGTTGTTCACTCCAGGAAATGAATTTAGATTTAATGCCATATTGGAGCTTGAAAAATCAGTAAGTTGAAGAACCAAAAACTGAAGAATCAAATTCAAGGTCATCTGATACAGAAAGTTAAGATGTTTCTGTCATTTAGAAGCTTATCATTCTTTTATGCCACAGTTAATTAGGTTATTTATTTCTTATGAGCAATGCAATCATTGTTAATGAGCTCTAGTTTCATGCCCAATTTGCCACCCAACACATCAAGAATATTACTGAAGTATATATTTTTGTAGAGCTAAAATTTGAAAATCTAGCTTTTGCTCTATAAGATCATCAATGTACATCTTAAGACCTTGCAACAACAGAAAAAAAATTATTGATTTCCACATCATAGCATGAGAATGGTACAAAACCATTGATGTTCTTTCGCAGGAAATAAAAACAATGATGATAATAATAAATAAATAAACAAATAACTATTAGGACATGAACGTAGAAGATATGAGAACCTTTGTGTATAAAAATTATGAAAGTCCAAGAAAAGTAAACGTCATTGTACCTGTATTCTGAGGGTCAAAATCTCAAATATACACGTAATCCGCTCGGCTTCAGCAAATGTCTGTTTCTCAAAATAGCTTAGGGCAATCTCGGGAGCCAGTATGTAAACAATTCATTGCCGTGCTTCAAGTTTCTTCCACAAATATATAGCTCTTCTAATTGTTGGATCAACTGAAAATCCTTTCGCGTGAGCACTTATAGCAGTCAAGAGGCTTGTGGATTTCTCCCCATTGTCCTGTACCCATCACAATTTAGTTTTGGCTTAACGGATCTACATAGGTACACAAACTACTTTCAATAGAAAATTTTGCAGAAGTGCAGAAGTTTATTCCTGTAGCATGCAAGATGTTAAGGTGCTTCGCCGAACCAAGGAGAAATTACAGTTAATAACGATTGTCATAAAAACATAGCAAATGCAAAGAAACAATGGAATAACTAGCGGAAAGGTAGGATGAGCTCGTAGGACTCTGTGAGTACAAGGTGATGGCAAAATATAGTCACTTCCAGGGGAAAGTACTCTGAGTGTACAAGAGTTTCATTCTCAATAAACAGAGAAATGTGATGCACAAACTGTTTGATCCTTGAAATAATGGGAAAAGGTGAAAGTATTGATGATCTTTCTTGATGGAAAGTCCCATGGAATTTAAGAGTACTATAGCTTTGAAAGTAGGTGAGCATACCAAATTTGTGAGATGCAGTCAAAGGCAAATAGTGAAACTCATAAGGCGCTTATGATTTTTTAGTTACAGAAAATTGATCTTACAACAAAATTACCCCACATTAATCTTCAGGTAAAAAGAAGAAGAATTAATTGATAGCATAACTGTGAGAATGGTAATTATTTGCAAGAAACTTTTTCATTAATTGTAGCAGTTCTGTTCTTTTAGGTGGTTGACTTGCTAGCTTAGTGTCTAAGAGCCAATGCCCATCTGACACCAAGAAAATCAAAGCAAACACCTAAAAGACCGCAATTCAGTCACAAGTGCTTGTAAATATAGCAAAAAGCTTTCCAGTACAATTAAATGCAGTTAAGTGAAGATGCATACATCGATTATGATAACTAAATCACCTCTAGCTTGGGTGATTATACAAAACTCTGGTTTTTTAAATGCTAGATCTCCAGTTGTAAATGGTACCATGTAGAATGGAAGATCACAACGTAGCAATGCCTGTCATAATTTAAAATCCCAAATATTATTAAAAAGGTTAAAGAATAGATGTTCAAGGCCATCAAAATAATGAAATCAGCAATGCTGTATCATTTAAAATACAAAGCAGCATAATTTTAAGTGCTCGTATAGCAATTGGGAGTAATCTACTGATGGTAGAAATTTTAATCATCAAATAAAATGAGTAGAAATCATCAAGGTTGAACTGCTGGGAGATAGCTGAAGTAGCATTTGTTATGACAAAAATTGGAGATCAGACAGAATACTCTGTACTGTATTTCACTTATGAATTACAGAAAATAGAATATAAGAAATATGATGAGAATTGTTTAGGATATTAGAATTTTGACTTGTGACAGGACGACAGTTGGAAGAACAGGCAATAATACAGATTGACAACATTACCAAGTTCTTGCTTAGTACAGCTTGATCAGTAAATGTTGTCAAAGCCTGCATACGAAAGAAAAAGAAGATTTTGGACCATTGTTTTACTATCACTGTCATCATAGAACAGTGCAAGGGCACATGACAGAATGATAGGGGAAAAAATCTTACAGCCATATTATTTGTATGCCAACAGGATCTTTTAACTTTTGATCCAGTAAAACCAGCAAATATCAAGCTAAAATTAAACCCACTTAAAGCCAATGTATTGTAATTTGTTTGGGTTTGAATTGTTAAGATATATATATGTTAGATATATACAGCATTATCAGCAAATGTCCATGTGTCTCCCCACTACTATATTTATATCCAACAAGCTCTATTTAACAACCAAATTTACCTGAGTAAATAACCAAACAAGAAAATGAAGGAAAAAAATCCCAATAATGATAAAAAAACCCCAAAAAATCCCATATAATGTTTTAACTAGTAAACGCTACCTTTCTAGTACATTCTTCTTCAACTTGATCAACACATTGCAATAAATTCTCCAACATGCCTACGCATTGAAATGAAGATTATTAATAAGTCAGGATATGATGAAGTACATTCTTCTTCAACTAGATCAACACATTGCAATAAATTCTCCAACATGCCTATGCATTGAAATGAAGATTATTAATAAGTCAGGATATGATGAAACATAATTTCAAGGACTGGCAAGAGAAAGTTAAGCAAAATACAAATTGGCACTGACATGCTCAAGATAAAAATGTGCGCGCGTGTGTGTGAATGCGCGCGCGTGCGCGCGTGTGTACTAATTTCTATTATCTGTAGTAAATAAGATTTATTTCCAACAAATGGCTAATTCAAAACCAACCAACCAATCCCTTAAGATGGTATTCTTCTTTCAGTGTTTGATTCTGGGGTATATTCAGGTTTAAACTTTCCCAAGCAACTAATATAAATCATTTATTTCTCAAAAATTTTACTAACCTAAATACAACAAAAGTAAATTAGTGTACTCATAATTTTCCACTCTAGCATAAGACATAAAGGAAAACAATAATTTAAAATTGAATCGTGCTCTAGGGGCACATCATAATTCAAATTTCCAGATGTTAATAAACATCTCCAATCCCATCTACAACTGTATTTATGAAGTAATAATGCATCAATTAATAAAACCTGAGGCTTGTTCGGATCTCAAGAAGGTACATGTAAAAGTAGTTATCAAGAAATCAAATTTGCTGCCCTTTTGAAGCTCAATGGTTCCAAAAACCAGTGAATGAATGTTGTCGTATCTTATATTTGGAAAGAATTCAAGCTTTAGAGAGAAACTAACCAGCATGTCAAGATATCAGGAAATGTTTAAAGCTGGACTTCTTTCATAATTTTCAATTTCACCAGGGGATATGAAGGACCATTATTTTTAAATCTCCAGGGAATTCATGCTGTGGCAATGTTTACTTTGTGGCTTTAGGATTTTGCTTTAAGCACATTTAAGCACACCTTGTACCTTTTTTTGTATTTGTCTTTTTAACCTTCTTGAAGGAAGTTAACTTTTCTTTCTCTCTTTTCAAATAATTTCTTGAGTACTGTCAAAGAATACATAGACTAAATATATTTATTCTAAAAGAAAATGAGAAAATAAAACACATAAATACAAATAGTATAATTGTATCGAGCATTCTAGTTCAAAATGGAAGACTAGAAGTGAATTTCTGTTTCTAATATGCAAGCAGATTCCAAGACTCAAGTCTTTCATCAACAATCATATAAAACAAGCTAAATATTCTTCTCCAATAGATAATTATGGTGTGAAGATTGAAAACTGCAAGGTATATGGAGAAACAACAATCTACTGAAATAAGAAGTGTGCTAACGCCAGACTGAAATGGGTGGATACATAGCACTGCCTAGCTCTGCATCATTTTGAACTCATGATTTATGCATGAGCAATTAAAAAATCAAACGTAATGAAAATATAAACTTGAGCTTTCAAATAAAGAAGATTCCAAGCAGTAAACAGTAATATAAAGTTAAATAATACTACAATCCTCAAGCTGGATGAGATATGCAAATAGCATTTTATTTACAAAAATAATCAAAGGTAACCTGGAATATTATCAGCTTTATCACCAACAAGAACTATCACATCAACAAACTGTGAAGGTTACAGTTCTCCATACTTTTTAGCAAAATTCTCCATTCCAAAGGAAACCATTCTGGACAAGCAAAACCATAAACAATAAAGCCTAAGGTTAATAGAAGAAACATACATATTTATAGATATATATAGATAAAGACAAACACACAGATACAGATATGGATATAGTTTTTAAAAATTTGTTAGGCAGCAGAAAGCAAAAGACAACCAACAAGTAAAATTGACCAAAGACACAAAAAGGAAAGAAAGGTGGAAAAAAAAAAGAATACATCATTTCACACTTTCGAAAAACTTATCCTCAGACATAAAAGTGGCAACCTTTTCCAGGAAAAAAAAAATACAATAACCAAAGTTCAACATTACAAAATTGGGAAAAAAAAAAGAATATGGTTTAAAATATTGATTACTTTAAGTTGATAGGATTGTTTCTTAAATGTCAAGAAATTGATGCAAGATGCATGATGTAATAAAAATTACTGGATCAAATTAAGATTGAGCCTAAACTTAATGTGATGGGCCATCTATTCCAAGTTGTATCACCATGTGAACTACAGTTAGTACGCATCATCTTGATCCTTTCATTTGTAGCCAGCAGGTTATACAACTTAGAAATACGATGGTGCATCACAGTAAATTTTTATGCTCACCGTCTTAATTTGATTGAGAAATTATATTACATGTGGAAGACTTTTCGCCATGTTGATAGTGCCTAAAGTGATCTAAATGTTATAAATTTTATAAGAAAAATGTGTATAATAAGCACACTGAAAATCAAAACAGGTACCAGAAATTGAAGGGTTTTATTCATTACGCAATACTTCAAACTTTCAACTGAATAAAGTGTGTAAAGTTGAAGATGATGTGTACTAACTCAAATCCACGCAGTGCAATTCGTAGAAGGCATAATGAAGGAGAGAGAATCTGAAAAAAAATCTTTGTCAGGGGAGATAACTTGTACCTGTCAGAAGAAGTAAATCAAGAGAAAACACTAAGAGTAGGATTGGAAGAAGAATATACAGTAAGCAAAATTGTATTAGGATGGCACTTAATTTTTAGTTAATTCAAAAATGCTGCATAGTTTAACCTATTTTCAGTAAAAGAATGTCTAGCTTTCAAAGGTAGAAGGATAAATTACAGACATACATCAACTTATACCAGTCAGATACTTTTTCTAAAACCGTAAGTTGGGGAGAAGAATACACTGTACGTAAAATGGTAATCTGGTGGTCCCCTTTCTTTTATTACCAAAAATCACTAGGTACATGCAATCAAAACTTATTCTAGGGACAACTAGTGAAACCCTAGGACTTTCAGTTGTCAGGGATCCAGTGGAATAACTAAAATCTCAGGTAGGTGGCCCTTACAGGTTTCGATATTGTGACCTCTTGGTTAAAAATTATTCTAGTGAAAACAGTATATTCTCTCCTGAAGGGAGAGGGAATGACAGCGAATGTTTAGATTAAGAGCACAGAGAACAGACACCAAAGTTAAATCAAGTTGATTTTTTTTTTTTTATCACAATTTTGCTATGACAGATTCACAAAACCATAGTATCCCTTAACTTATGTTCATCTCCTTTGACCTACAAGAGGGAATGCCAAACTTAAAAACTAGCAACCCACAAGTAAAGCAACCTGGAAATTAATTATGTCTAGAAGCACCAACATTCAATCACAGTTTCAAAATACACAACTCCACCCCCTAGAACATTACATAAGTACTAATTGAAGAAAAATGACTTTGACAGAACTGATTTTGCTGTCAACAATACAGACTAGCAACAATAGTTGACACACACCAATGAAATGATTAAAACTACGTAGCACTCAAAGATTGTACTTCATAAGGATTCTATAGTGCCTTTTTGAGCTAATACGCTATCACCCTTCATATTCAACATTCATCATATTCAACTTTCATCAAACTGGGGACCATGGCTTGAGATAATCAAACTGATAGAATTTCTAAGTTAGCTCATTCATGATCAAAACATTTGTAGAAGTTTGTTGCTTGAAAGAAAACTACAAGTCAAAGATAGCTAGATCAAGAGAGTTCATATTTTTCAGAAGTTTGGTGCCTGACTAGCACTCAACCCACGCCTGACTAGCGCTCGAGCCATCTTCGCCATATAATTTCTAGAAACACAATGCCTGACTCAGACCTGACTGGTGCTCAAGCCATGCTCTCTAAAAGATCTCAAAAAACTCACCGTCTAACCAACGCATGACCGGCGCTCAAACGGCCGTACATTCTGGGAAAATCAAGCAAAACTAAAGGAAAAAAAAAATGGATAATTTTCAAAACGCAATTATGATTTAATTTCAAGAAAGAGCAAATGTGACCACCTAAATATTTTCATGTTTAGGAATCAAATGGAATTTACAATATAGTACATGTCTTATCCAACTTGCCTTTTAGAGCACAATATGTTTTTCAGAAATTATTTATTTTTTATTTTTAATTTATTAATTTTTTAATAATTAAAATTAAATCTAACGAAAAGTAATTTATATACGTACGAAATACAACCTTAAATTTTTAAAATATATCGATTAATTCAATAACGTAAATTTGTGTAAAAATTTAAGTATAAAAAAAAATCATAAAAAGTGATATATTTTAACGAAAGTTAATAGTTTATTCAAATATTAATTAATAATCAAAATCTAATAATATAAAAATAATTTAATAATTTTACCAGAGATATCGAATTGTACGAGCATATCACGTCTTTATTTGTAAAAAATAAACTTTTGAAGACCTCAATTTATTACAAAAATTAATTTTATAATTTTATTACATTTTTCAATGCAATAATTTATCTAAGAGTTTGTGTTCTTAATATATATATATATATATATATAAAATAAATTATAAAAAGTTTTAAATAGATAGGAAAAGCACACCCAAAATTAAAATATTTTAAAAAATGATTAACCTTAATTCATGATAAATTATCAACTGGCCCTCACT